>CAAE01014975.1:520261-598243 GCA_000180735.1 Tetraodon nigroviridis
CAGAATGGAAGTGGTGTCCTCAGGCTGATGTGTGCATTTTACAACAGAGCTGAGGCTCCAGAAGCTGAGTTCTGCAGTGCTACGCTTTATTTACACTCTTTAAGTCCCTTTGACTCACAAGATTTAGCTGTTGTTTTACTGCCCACCAAATCACTTTAAGACAAAGGCATCTAGAGTATAAAATGGAGTTTATGTGACATATTTTAAATCAAATGTGTGCCTTTTACCAAAGCTATTATTCATCCATACTTGGATTTGCTCACACTCACGTTGAACTACCTTTACAGGTGGGATCAAGAGTTGAAATGCCAGAGCAAATAGCACTACAGTAACATAGAAATGTATATATATATATATATATATATATATATATATATATATATAACATATATAGTACATATATATGTGTGTGTATATATATATATATACACACACACACACACACGCAAACAATGTTTTAAGAAATTAGATACTTTCAGCATATGTTATATTTTAGCAAAGATCCTTAAATGTGTAATTTCCCCGCTGTGGGACGAATAAAGTTCTATTCTATTCTATTCTAAATCTGTGGATCTGGCTTCCATTAAACTCAGAATGTGACAAATAAAACTGGTTTGTGCAAAAGTACATAACAAAAGAGGGAAATAACAAGGAAAGTGCTTCTAAGCCTTCAGATCTGCAACCACAAGCAGATCCTTCAACAGGTTTTTGGTTAATGTTGGGGCATGTTTTCTGAGTCTCACAAAGAAAACAGATAATACTGCATCTAATGCTTCTGGACCACAATGACAGGAAAGCTTGTAAATCCCCTGGAGCCACTCAGACATTCTGATGACATGTAGGACAGAACGAATAGTCTTTCCAACTATGACTTGATACCATTACTGCCTGATCCAAAACCTGTGGGGCTAAGTTGGAGACAAGGAAGGAGAGCTGTCCTCTTCTTGGACTTTATACCCAGGCAGAAATTGTGCTCATGGTCAAGCCTCAGGCAGAGAAATCAAAGTGTTTCTATTCAAAACTTGGTTGCTGGAGGGTCCCCGGTGCTCTTATGACCTCCGTATTCTGAATTCTGCTAGTGAATACTGCTGAAACAAAATGATGCCTATAACAATCTACAGATAGCAATCTACAATAAGCATTAATGTTTGTAGACTTGATTTAACAGAACCTCCACAGTCTTCAGGGTTAAGCGAAACCTAGAAACCCCAAATTTATCCCATGCATACCATGCTGCTGAAGCTCTATTGGTTGCACTGCTGAAGATATTGAATACTGCAGGAAGACAAAAAGTTTTTTCTCTAAGTGCCAAAAGCTGTATATTTCAAATGTGTTTTTGTACTTTTAAATATTTAATGACACACCATAAATGTTCCATGACGATAGACTTGACACACAGCTGACCTATGCAGTAGTAGTGTTTTAGTAGTCCATTCTAGAACTTTTAAAAGATATGGCTCAGCCTAAATCATTTATTTTTCAGAACAGCTTCTTCTCAATTATCAAGTTAATATATGTCATGTCATGATGCTGATCAAACGGCTGTATAACGATCAGGATGGATTTGCTATGGGTGTATCAACTATCACCACCTTTTCCCATTCCACCGAAAAGAACATGACGTGATGGGCTTATATTTATGTTCAACTTTCAGTGCATTACTAAATGTTATCACGTTTGATAACTGTCAACGTCATGTTGTTCGAGCCAGTTGGTCGATCCGGCAACACAGAGTCATTTGTACATCGTGTAAAACAACACGGTACAGGGTTGCCAAGATGGCGAGAGCAGCTGTGCGTATAATTAACTGCATTATCTTGGGATTACTTTTTAATTGCCTCACTAGACAATTTTGTTTTTATGCAACCAATTCTGCTAGTATCCTAGACTTATGGCAAGTCTAAAATGCAAACAGCCATCTTAGAAGCTAGTATTAACTTCAGATCCGTCACTTCTTAGATCATGCGGCCTGACTGTTTAAAACTGCAAGAAATAAGTCTATAAAAATAAGACGTAAGTAAGGCAAGATTTAAAAGCGGGTTATTTTGGATAGGGTTAATAGCTCCTTTCATGCACGTGCATACATCCATCCAGAGAAACTGTACATGTGACTTCCATCAAAAAAAAAAAAAAAAAATTGTGGGAGAGATCCACCAGCCTCTGACTGAAACAAATACAGTGATGAGGACAGTGACCGGTTTGTTCTTGGGCTCTTCGAGGTCTGATGTGGACATTATTCTTATTTTTGCAGGTGAGAAACAAAAAACGCCTCATGGGGATGCAGGTGTGAAATTGGCTGTAAAGTTATAAAATGAGATTTTGTTTTTGCTGTCGGTTTAGGGGCAAACGAGCACAATCCTGTACAGAATGATTCATTATCTTCCCCATCATATGGAAGCGTATTGCATTCACTTTTTCGGGGTAATTATTTCAGTTTTTCAATATCATTTTTTTTCTTTATTTGTTTTTTCGTGGGTAATTTTTTTTGTTTTTCATGACAATCTTTTCTGTTTTTCGTGCTAATTTTTTTCCAGCCCTGTTATCGGAGTACACTTTGAAATCCCGCGAGAACGTCCAACCTCTGTGGTGACGTCAGCCCCGCACTTACACACTTCATCCTAAACTTTCTGAATCATCTCTTGAGTCATTATGTTGCCAGCCTGAATGCATTTCAAATGCATCATCTTGTATCCATGGAGCAGACCACGTATGTCCAGCTGATCCTGGAGAAACATTGCTGAGTCTCGGAGATCTGGATGGTCTTTCTGAACAACCGCAAAGTCTCCAGGTGCCTGCATAAAGTCCATCTATCATCCATCTTCCTACCCGCTTCATACCCTGTGGTGTCATGGGGGTCTGCTGGTGCCTATCTCCAGCTATCTTAGGGCGAAGGCAGGGATACACCCTGGACAGGTCGCCAGTCTGTCGCAGGGCACACACACCATTCACTCTCACATTCACACACTACGGACAATTTAGTGCCCGTGCAAAGTCGACAAACTTAAACTATGTGAATTAAAGCCAGGCCTATCTCCCAGTGTCTTAAACCCATATCAAAGTTAAACTTGATTAAACTAAACAAGCTGTTTGCTCCTATCGAGCACTCAATAAAGGAACGAATGTGTCATAATGACTCAAGAGACGATTCAGAAAGTTTAAGATGAAGCGTGTAAGTGCGGGGCTGACGTCACCACAGAGGTTGGACGTTCTCGCGGGATTTCAAAGTGTACTCCGATAACAGAGCTGGAAAAAATTAGCACAAAAACAGAAAAGATTACCACGAAAAACAGAAAAAATTAGCATGAAAAACAGAAAAAATTAACCCGAAAAACAAACAAACAAAAAAATTATACCAAGAAACAGAAATAATTACCCTGAAAAACCAAGGATTTTTATTTTTTCAAGTGAATGCAATACGCTTCCGTACCATCATGATGTCAAATGAGGGGATTCTGTTTCTCAGTATAAAAGGAAGTAACAAAAAAAAAAAAAAAAACGCCCTTGCAGCCTCAAAGACAAACACAGGTGTGAGCAAATCCAGTCTGGCTGAAGTAAACAATAGCTGCTTTCTCAAATGTTCAGGGAAAGAATAAGACTTTAGTCAACCGCAATTCTGAGATAATCTTTGCAAATATCTAGTTATCTGCTTTCCGCTACCAAATTTGCATAAATGTGATCTCAGATTAGTGCTGACTATGTGCTGAACACAACAACACAACGGCAAACAATGCTGCACTTTTAAGCTTGAGAAGATCTTCTGACGTGTGGGGGTGTGACACAGACTCGGATGTAGAGGCTTCCACACGACTTTTGCAGGCAGTGTTGATGAAATCTGATCTTTTGTGGATAGAACACAAGAACACACAATCAATCGAGCCTTGTGGAGCTGATTGTTTCCGAATGAGAAACCATGATTGGTAGGCATTTGCTGTCCTTTTTTTTGCATACTAACACCATCTGTTAGGCAGGTAATGACAATGTTTAAATGCTAGCCCAAGCTAGCAGGGACGTCTCTGACATTGATTATTCTCTTTGATAAGAGACATATTTTCCAATTTTACTTTTTTATGGTGTTGTCAATCAAAAGCAGCTTGATTATTGTTTTAGGGTAAAATACCTTCCCTGTCTTTTAGGGTGTTAGCATTCCTGGGTTTGCGGTGTAGATAAAGAGATTGATTTGAGAAACCCAAGCTGTTTCTCACTCCTATATCTGTGTCTTCAGGCCCAGACCAACTGCTGCCTGACTCATTATTGAATAAAAGAAAGGATTTTCACCACACTCGCTGTTTCAGGCTGTCCCCGCTGATGGCCAAGCTAGCCCTTTCATCCTCTCTGCTGATGAAATGCAAGAGTAGCTCCTTTAAAGTCACAAATGTGAATCGCATCTACATGTCATTTGTTCTGCGTCAGGAAAAAATGAATTTCTACTTGCTTGAGTTTTCCAACATTTATGAAAGTAACTGCTACAAAGAAATCGTCTTCATTTTCCTGCTATTTTCATAGCACTTTATTAGTAGGCATTTGAACCTCATTTGGTTGCGTGCAGACTTTACAGTACATGTACCTAAACTTAAGAATGCGATCATACATTGATTATACATTTGGCCATTTTTAACTCACACAATGCCAAATAAACTAGTCAATTTTGCTTTTTACCCGTGGGAGTCTTCACATCCGTCTCAAAGAATTATTGGAGACCTTGCCTCCTCCTCCCAGGGCTGAATTTCCATCAGAGGCCCTAAAACAGGGATGTCCAAACTATTCCACAAAGGGCCGCAGTGGCTGCAGGTTTTTGTTCCAATCAATCAAGCGCACACAGTTTGACCAACCACCTGCCTGAAGACTCAGTTTAAGTGATTTAATGAGTTCAGTCTAGTTTGCCATTGCTTGATTGGAACAAAAACCTACAGCCACATGACTCTTTGTGGAATAGTTTGGATGTCCCTGCCCTAAAATAAATCTTGCACACTCAGCCGCTCCCAATGCTACTGTTTTTCAATCCTATTTGAAGCTTTAAAATCATAATCAGGTAATGAAATTCAAACAGCAATATTCTTTGGCTCTGTAACCATGGCAACAAAGGTAACTGGAAAGGAAAGTCAATTAAAAGGTCTCTACCACAGGTTGAACAATCTTTCACGTTTTCCTTTTGCAGTGATCCATTTTCGCCAATATTATTACCGGTTTTAGAAAGTAGAAAGGCTGTAGAAAGTCTTTAATATTTGAACACACAGTTGCTAATAAATAATTCTGCTAATATCCAATTACCATACAAACAGAAAAATCTGCCTTGCTCTCAGATATGTTACACCTCCACAGACCATGCCATCAGGTGCCAGCTCACCTGCTGCCACCCTCAGAGTTGCGCCATCGCGCTCATGACCACAGCCTGGTGCTGAATATGCTGATGCAATACCAACAATTTGCAGATGTAGCCTGGAAATAAACGCACCCATATACATCAGCTGTGGATGCAACATCGGCGTAATTGTGCTTCGTCAGAGCTTTTGTGCAGCAAACGAAACCTCCAGAGGCTGTTTAAGCACCCTGAGCTGTGCAGCATTTGGCAGGGTTGTTAATTTCAGTTTTGTCTCATTTACAGAGTTTGGAATCTAATTTAAATTAGATTTTTGAGGGTTAACTGAGGGAAAACCATATGGGTTTTTCTACGTACACTGTCTTTTCTTGGAATTATCCTGTACAAACCCATACTAGAACAAATTAATAGATCAAAAAACTTTTGTAGGACAGATTTTTTATTTATTTATTTATTTTTTTTAATATATATAAAAGTTAAATGTGTTCAGTGGTAAATTGTACTGTCATCTACTCACACACCTAATTATCTTATTAGAAACACAGCTATCTCTAAATATAATACAGTACAGCCAGGAGAGTCAACAAGAAAAATTATCTTTTTACAACTGTATAAAACAGTTAAGTTATAGTTCTGTCAGAAATTAAAAGAATGTATAGAGAGCTCAGAATGGTGATAACTCTGCTTTCAAAACCCACAGAAGACATTAATAATGTGTTTTCATCTTCGTTAATCTCTGTTTAAAACTATTTTGAACAAACAAGAGGAAATAAAAGTACAAATATGTGAACATTACTCAGCTAATCTAGTAGGAAAATATGTTTCCATGATTTTTAAAGTTATTTTAAGTCTCCATGTGTTGCCTTCCATTCTATCTACAGCTACCTCACATCAGAGTTTACACCAGAAATAAAAGGTAACTGATAACATCTGAGCCAGGTTAGTCCCAGTTGATCAGATGGTGTAGTGTTTCCGGGCCATTGGAAATGCCAGCCATGCAAAGCCAGAGCTTACATTCGTGTTTTGTTCTCCGTGAGGCTGTTGTGACGTTGCTGTCACAATTGAACAAGATGTTGGGGCTTATTTTCATGCTGCAAGATCCAACTGCAATAGGCCTGGCTTCTGGCGTCAGACATGTGTCTCCTTCCTGCCTCTTTGCAGGCTGGACTGAATGAAAAATATCTAAGACATGTGACCATGCCACGAGAGAAAGAGAGAGAGAGAGGGAGAGGAAGGGTGTTTTCACCATGGAAACAGCAGATGGATGAATTAAAATGACAATGGCAGATATTAGAACCCAAATGGTTCTTGTGACCACAAATACAGGAGCATCATGATGGAGAGGGGGGTGAGGGGTCCTCTGCCAATTCTGTAGGTTTTTTTCATCATTATTCTTCTCCATCTTCTCCTCCCTATTAATATTTCAGCACATACGTTTGTAAAGTAGACTTCAGCCGATCGAACCCGGTGTGAGGAGGCTGAAGGAGGGTCAGTCTGGGAGACAGACAGTGACCTTCGTCCACAGGTACTGTCCGTGACAGGCCAAAGAGATCAAGTCACATGCTTTGTCTTAGAAGTTATTAGCATTACAGGATATTCACATTTTTATCCAGAAATTTGGAAAATCTCACTGCATTTCCAGCAGTAACTAAGCTACAACATTTTTCAGAACTTTGAGGTGCAATGAAAACACTAATTACCCAGTTTACGTTTTTTTTTGTTTTTTTTTTTTTGTGTATATGTTAGCTATATGTTAGCTGGATGAGAAGAGAATAATAATTGGTAATAAAAAAGAATGTTTTTTTGTGGTATGCAGTGGTTGTTGTTATGGTTCGGTTGTTGTTATAGTTCGAAACCATAAATGGTTCCCATTTATGGTTTGCTAAATGGGAGAAATTATTATTTCTTTTATTTTTCATTGTCATTAGGATTTTTCCTTATAATTGGTGTTGACTCGATTCAAAGCTAAATACAACAATACTGGAAGAAAAGGTGTATTAGCACAAATTTGTTTTACTTCACTCCTGATGCCATGTCTTATATAGCCTAAACAGACTTTTAGACTTTGTTGCCATTCGATTGGTGGGTGTTATTCAAAAAGCAAAACCAGCACATGTAATCAATTAAGGTATTTCAAATCTTTTTTTTTTTTTTGATTGGCTGTGTTTTGTGTGACTTTTGAGACAACAAGTTTACCAAGCTATGTGCAGATTTTGTATTGAGGTATTCGTTTTATTTTGTCATTTTTGTATCAAGTAGTGACGTGTGAAGAGTGATGTTGAGTTGTACATTCCAGAGGGTTGCTCTGCGCCTTTGTTTGCTTTCTTACACTTCCGTTTTTTGTTGCACATTTAGAAATAAATGGCCTTTTGGCCGACTGTTCTTTTCTTGTGTCTCGTGTCCAAATGCACCCCTGGACATTTGACTCGTCTGGTTGTAACAATAAAGTGCAGAGGCATTGGCTGCTTCTGAAAACGGAAGGGTTTTGACCACCCCCTGATGACCATAAGCATTCAAAAGAAATTAAACTATGGCTACAACTTGTTTTGACAAAATTATCTTCTTTGTGAAGATGTTAACAGCTGAGTTCTGCTAGTGTGGTGGTATTTCATGGAAATGCAAAGCTACTTTACTAATCTTTCCCTCTTTCTATTCTTTCTTTCCTCCTGCATTCAATCATTTGCTATGACTAACACTGGCGTGTTCCTGGCTGGCTGTTAGCTCGTACAGAGGATCCCACCAGCTGGTCCTCCCAGCAGTCTCGACATCACAAAGCTTTTAGCACTCTGTAATGTGCTAATGATCTTTGTTAGGTCCCATTTCTGGTGTGAGCAGAGAAAGTATCGAGAGCACAGAGGCTGTGCAAAAGTAAAGCTTGCATGGTAAAAACAGATATTTATCATCTAAATTAAGCACTGCCAGGCTGTGATAATGCACCTTCTCTTCATTTGTTTTTAGGTTTAGGGGTTTTTTGCCTGTTTAAGGTCAGTCTTAAGTAAGAAAGCAGGAGAGATCTCTTGTATCTGTTAACTTTGTAATCTTTTCTGTGCTCCCAAAATCTTAATTAGAGGCTATGGTACCATGTTTTGTTACTCCTGAAGGAAAAAAAGCGTTCATTTACAGGTTTATTTTTGTCCAGAAATCAGCAGAAGACATTGAAGGCTTTTATCTAACAGTCAGTTGTGTGAAACTCTGGCAGAATGGATAGTTTTCACACAGGAGGTAACTTGAAGTCAAGTTCTTGAGGCACTAATAGCCTCAACTCACACCTTGTTTCTCCTCTGGGGTTATTTTATTTTCCATTCTTGATTTTGTGTTTTAAAAATAGGGTTCAGTATTTTTAAATAGGAAAAGAAAATTTTCACAGAAAAACGGTCAAAACCCAAATAAACTCAGTTAACTTGTCAGAACCTCTTGCTAAAAAGCTGTCATACGTGCTCCCCAGGTGCTGGGTAACTGTCATTATATAAGATCTCTGCTTTAGCAGCCCAGTGAACTCACCTGTCCAGCAACAGAAGGTCATTTGCTCTCCCATGTTGATTTGTGTTGCTGTAAATGTCACGTGTCACAGTTTTCAGCATGACACCAAACTGACTCTTTCTTCGTTTCTCACCAAACGTCCTCTTTCATCTTTGGTCCATTTGCAGTCCCACCTCCCAGTTTAGCTGGGTGAACCCCATAATGTTAAGCAACAGGTGATCCAATGCACCTGTGGGCTAAAGGTGAGCTATTTGTGTCCCAAATATGGTGGAGACATTTTATTTTTTTCCACAAAGTTAGATCCAAGCTGCTCCTGTCCAACTTTAATGCCAATCCAAAAGACTATTGCTGCTGTAGATACCTGAACTCATGTACACAAAAGAAGTTGTAAATCAGCTCAGATGATGGGTCAGTCAAAGCAAAAAGTGTCTGTGCCCCACTAGCATGAGACATCATAGAGCGATCAAATAGTCTGTGTTAAAAACCGATCTAGACCTGGATCTGCAAGTTCTGTGATTTGGTTGGTTTGGTTGGTTTTGCACTTCTTTGTTTATAAATTAGCATCAGCTTTGCTGTTTTCCTTCCAGTTGTGCTCAGTGCTCAAGGTGAGTCCAGACCTTCACAGCCCAGTGGGCTGGTAACATTTCCTCCCCATTTCAATGGCCAGACACGGATGCACATGCACACACACACCGGGATGTTAAAGGAACGTAGGCAGGCCAACCAAGGTTTTCCGGTACACGAGTCACATCCTGCCACATGTCACCCTCGATCGCGGTTAAAGCTGCCATGATCAGAGGCTCCCCGACACTCGACTCTTTCTCCAGTACCCAAAGGCAAAGGAAGAACGGTGGGAAGTCGGAACAGGGATGGCAAACAGGAGAGGAAAATTTAAGAAAGAGAGGAAAAAGGCAGAGAAAGAATGTGGGGGGTAATGGTCAGTGAAGGTGAGAGAGTAATGGAAACGAGAGTGTGTGTGTGGGCACGTGTAAGTGTGATTAGATTCAGAGTGAGAAGATGAGGGGTAGAGAGAATTGAAGACCAATCATTCTCATCACCAAGCACTGAAACAAACCTACAAGAAGTGTGTGTGTGTGTGTTTGTGTTTGTGTGTGTGTGTGTGTGTTTGTGTGCGTGTGTGTGTGTGTGTGCGTGCACACACAGGTCATGTAGTCTAAGCCGAGCAGTTTGTTGCCCTGTGTGGCCCAGTGATTCACCTTTCCTCCTCCAACTTTTCACCTGGTCACTGGAGCGGCACGTTGATACGAGCTGACACCTGTCTGCTTGGATGGCTAGCAACAAGACTCACAAACAACCCCGCCCCCACACACAGACACACACACACCAAAATATTCAATTTACTAGCAAAGTGAGGACATTTTTGGAAGTAGGGGCATTTTAGCTGTTCCTCAAACCTTTAAAGACTTGGTTTTAAGGGTGGGGTTAGAATAGGGTTTAAATCTGGGCTGGGGTCAAGTTAGGGTTGGTAGGGGCTGATGGATACATTATACTGATGAAAATACTAACAAAGATAGAAGCACAAGGATGCATTTACTTGGAATGGAGCAAGAATACACACACCCCAACATGCAATCAATGCACCCACGCATATATACAGATTCTTGCAAGGACCGTCATTTGCACAAAAAGGTGTATTTGTGTTATAGCAAAATAAAGATAAGGTTAAGACACGTACACAGACACACAGGAACTGCACACACATGTTTCTTCGCTGGTTTCCTCATCCATGAACTTCACAACCCTCAAGAAATCTTCACATTGTTGCTCATGCGGTACCTCGAAAGCTGACTAAACCCTCCTGTGTTCTGGAAAAGTGTGGTGCTGTGATTTGTGTGAAAATGTCAGAGATTATTTAGTGTTGTTTTTCTTTGTTTTTTTGTAGTTTTTTTTTTTTTTTTCATATATCACAACAGGGTAGGGTGGCTCTGCTGTGGCTCGACAGCTTGGTGCCTGTTGAGACCATGTTTGGATTTGATAGGTGCAGATGTATTTTTCATTTATTTTTGCTCCACTGTGACATGGAATGTAAAAACAAAAAAAAAGTGACAAAAATTACTTGAAATACAACATGTGTGTTTGTCCCTGTTTGTTTGTTTGGGTTTATTTTATTTTTTTTACTTTTTTTGACTTTAGGCTTTTAACTTGATAATTAGTGAGTATAAATGATGATATGGTTGATTTTTTTTTTTTTAAATTTACATATTTACTCATTCATTGAACCTAATTCACAAGTTATACATTTTTAATTAGCATCTAGCAGATGTTCGCAATAACTTCAAGGAACCTGCACGTGATGTGTGCCATCCTAATTGTTTTATTCCTGTGCATTGTTCTCTCTAGCCCTGCAACTACATCTCTTAAACACTAAATGGTAGTGTTTTTGTTAAGCAAAGTAAAATCTGTAATATGTTTTTAAAATGCTGGATGCGGTAACAATGACACAATGAGATTTAACATGTAGATGCATTGTTAGCTTAGTCAGTTACAGAAATGGCTGATCCACTGGATTTGAATCGTTATATTTAACTTTGTAGTTGAGCACACAGCTCAGCGGGTCCGCTGTGCGATTGCCAGCAGATATTTTGGCCTCATATTTGTACAGCGAGTTACATCATCTATATCCATCTACATCCAGACAGGAAACAATGCTTGTTGTCCACAGATTGTAGCCACACATTTAGTGTATTTTGGGAGGATTCCCAGAATAGGAAAAAAGCATGAAATAAATCGCAACTCAAACAACATCCCACCTTTTGGTGACCTTGAGTTGTTGTAGCGGTTGTCAAAACACTGTCCAAACACCATTCTTAGAAGTGTCAGAACAGATAAATGAATCTGGCTGGGTCAATACTGTTGGTTTTAAAAATGCTGTTGATTAGAATCACTGGTAAGTGCAAGCTCTAAGGGCCTCTGAAGTCCTTTCAAAGCAGGGGCCCGTCTGGGAGCTCAGGCTGCACATCTGAAGGATACACCAGACTGTGGAACTCAGGGTGATGTATAAGTGCATCATCAAAAATTTAAGAGACACAAGATGTGAATAACTGCATGATTTAAATTGTTTAAGAGTTTATTAATGGTGCAAGTGCTATGAGCCATGCCAACATTATTATTTATGTGTTTGTAATATATTAAACACATGTTACATATAATGTAAAACACACTATGTTCATAATGTTGTTTATCATCAGTCAAAGCCTTTTTTTTTTTTTTTTTTTTTTTGATTGTGGATGTATTTAGTGCATTGATTTATTGCATAGACTCCCTTACCTGAGGTAAATACGATAAAGAATGAGGAAGTTTCTCGTCCTTTGTGGCCAACATTCAGGCTTTTCCCAGAAAGGAGAGCAGTGATCTGGCATACATATTTATAATAACATATTGCAGCACTAAATTACTCCCTGTTGCTTTAAGGAAAGATAGCTTGACATTCAGCTGAGGATCAAACCTACCCGTAAGTGCTCAGAGTAAACAACCATTAATAGTGCCTCAGTTGCTATGAGTGCATAATGGTAAGGACTATAAATAATTTTTTTTTACAGATTCAATAGATATACAAGAACTTTAAAGTTGACATGTCATCTAAATAAAGGCAAAAGTGATCATTAGTCACAGTATTCTGAACAACAAATTTATATTTTCTTAGTCACCACATGGTCGACTGTATGAGTCACAGATCTGGCCACAATCTCGGCAGCCTGTGACAGTTTGAGCGTACTGACACAGAACGCGGCGAGCACAGCAGCTAATTTGTGGTCGGGATGTCATTTGCCTCTGTTTGCACGCAGGCGTAAGTGAAGCGGCTCTGACAGCCGCGGCTTACGGGGCATCCAGCCACCAGCGGGGATGACAGCGAATTACAGCAAGGCAAAGACAGATTCCAACAATAATTTGGTTAATGAGCAGACAGAGATGCGCACGGGTGATTCGCAGGGCTAGGACTGTGGTTATTACACCACAAGAAGAGAAAATAAAGAGTTCATACATCCCTAAATGAATGTGTTCTCTTCTAAACAAAGTTTTTTTTCCTCTGGGTCCTAGTTGATACGTGCCCACGGTGCCTTATCAGGGGCCAAACTATAAAACTTTAACTGCTCTGGCAAATATAACAGCCGTAACACAGGTTCCATGGCAGCAGAGATCGAATGAAAAATCTCCTGATTCATTAATGTTCTGCTGGGTAATGTGTGTGTAACAATAACTATTAGCTGGCAACTCCAGAATACAGACACTTGGTCTGGGTCCAGTTTTAGTGAACTGGTGTTCAGTTTACACAGCAAACACAAGGTGATGGAACTGTAAGTTCCAGCCATTTCATCGTCCTCAACTGTTGTCTGGAGAGACAAACTAATGACTGTTACCATCAGTCTTCATCTCGTAGACAGCCAGTCAAGATGCTTCTCTGTCATGCTGGGCCCCGAGGCCACTGTCTGGCCCTCGGGAGTCAGAGGTGGGCAGCCGTCTGGATTCCAGCAGCATCCTCTCCAGCCGCCCCCTGGCGTTTGACAGTGCTGACAGACCAGAAGAGGGTAGCAGAAGAAAGAGCGCCTGGGTCAGGAGGTTCCCCCACTGCAGCACTCTTCTGCGTTTGCTGTATTTTCTTTGATTTGTTAAATTTTCCAGGCACCAATGTGGAGCCAGCAGCGTCCATGACCACCAACATGCTAAATTATCAGCCATTGCCAGTAGCTTCGCGTTGTGGAAACGGCAGGCAGTTAAATGTTTAATGGGTATCCTATCTGGAAAAAAAATGGAGCACAGATTAATACAATCAACACACAAACAGTATTTCTAAAAAGAAGCCGATATCCTCCAAATATTTCGCCACTGAGGGTATCATTTTTCTGTGCTTATTATATGGTATTAGGATGGTATTTTTGGATTTTGTATTATAGTAATTTGTTCGAAAAAGAAACATGTTTATTTATTTATTTCCATTTGGCAGAGCCCAGCAGGGGTCCTGGAGCCCCTGCAGCACTTCTTCCCCTGACATCCGTGCACTCGCGGGTGCCCTGAGGCCAGTTGGATGATTTCGGAGCAGTGCACTCGGTGTTGCAATGTATTAAGATACATTCACTCTGATTTTTATTTTGAAATAGCGTTGAATTATTCAAACTTCAACATCGGAGAGAAAGGCTCAGTTTCTCTCTTTACCAAAAGTCTGAAAATCAATCCAAACGAAAATCCCACCGGTGTCTGCGTGCGCAGCAACCATGTCTTTCTCCACCAGAAATGTTCCGTTTTCACAGTAAACACAGCAGTAACTGTGGCTGAACCCAGTCAGTGACTGGCTGCCAACCACTTCTGACTGATCCCACTCATTAACCATTTCACTGAGACGTACAGCCACAGATCCTTGAGGCTGCTGCCAGAGCTAATCGTCAGCGTGAAGGAGCGCGATGGCAAATTCTAATGCCAACAGCCAAAATCGTTGAAAATGTTACCTTCAGAAGGCCTTAATACTATTTCATCTTAAAGTCTTTCAACCTCAGAGCAAAACGTTCGTCTTCTTTATTAATCTGAGAGCTTCTTTTTTCCCCCTCTTTGCTGTCACTGGAGTGGCTTTGTTTCCTCTCGTGTGATGTCCCAGCTTTCACTCTTCAAGTATGACTTCAAGTAACTTTTCACGCGGATCCGTATTTACTAAAAGAGCTGCTTTATGCAGCATAACCTGCTCTGTTTCCATCACTCACCAGCCAGCTCACACCTTCATCGCTCTATCACTTTACAACTAAGCCCTGCTAGCAGTCTGACCGCAGAATTGCACCGGATGTGCAGATGTGGGGGTGGCAGTTTTCCTTTCTTCGTTCCACTGGCCTGTACGGTGCCAGGTGGGATCAATCAAGGCTGACCGAGGCCTTCGAGAGGGAGCCTAGAGAGGTTTGACCTCGAAGGTTTGCTGCCAGACACTGACGGTGAGCAGAGCAGACAGCTTCAGCCTGCCTCTGCTCTCCAGACGGTTCGACCCGGACTAGACCGGACAGCCAGAGGGACAGACGCAGAGAAGAGCAGTGGGACACGGAGCACATGTGTCACCGTGCTCGCCACACTTGTATCTGCATGTGCACAACTGTGGTTATGTGCATGTGCGATACAGCAAAGGCGTGGCCTCGGGGGAGCACCAAGCCGGACTGGACGCAGTTTCATGTTTTATGAGAGTAAAGTCATGTCACCGTGGGATAAGATAGTGCTCTAGTGGTTTTTTTTTTTGGGGGGGGGGGGTTTGTTTTGTTTTGTTTTGGTTTGGTTTTTTTTTTTTCAAATTTCTCAATGTCCATGAATTATTGATTCAGATTTCCTGGGTCAACCGTAAAACCAGTCAGGCAGCACTTTTCCGATGTGTTTTTCTTTATCACATTGTAAATAACTTGCAATAACTTACAATAATAAAAACGGAAATCTCAGATACAGGAGATGTATTAGGTTCTCAATACAAGAGCTTATTTCGTGTGACGAGCAAGGCAAAACATTTAGCAGTGATTACATTTGCAGTAAAATGCCAAAAAAAATATGATGCAGTGTTTTTGGGGGGAAAGCAGATGAAGTCACAGATAAAAACCCATAAAAATACAGCTCAGCTGAGAGTGTTTAAGTAATAGATTGTGTGTGGTTAAAGCAGGTGGGTTTCTGGGGCGGAGGGTCAATCAATTAAAGTAAGTAATAAATTAAAGTGTTTACATTAATTATGATTCAAATCTAGCCATAATTATAGAAATCATGATTTTTCCATCACAGGTTTTTCAGTTTATTTTGACATTAGTTCTGTTAAATTTCTTTCCGTTATTGCATCCTTGCTGATAACTTTGTCAGCGTATGCTTAGGCAAGCTTTTGTTGACTCAGTAATGAGCACAAACCTGCATGATGACAATCTTCACCATTAAAGAGCCACTCTGGTCCTGAAAGACCAGCTGATGTTTCCCAGGCCTTTATACAGACGATAACAGGAGAAACTGGTGTGTGTGCTGTCATAAAGACACTGTGATTGTGTTTCACAGTACCCAGGTGCTGAGGAATATTAGTTTTGTGTCCTCCTAGGTCCGTAAAGTATGAGGAAACATGTCAACAGTGTGTTCACCTCTGCGGATAACAATTGGAAGCACTCTTTGTTTCATCTCTGGCGCCGTTAACTCTCGTGGTATGCTTTCTCGCTAACGTAGCACAAACAACAATCCCGGTACAGCAGAAGCACCCTGATTCTATCTAATGGCAGATAAAGCAATATGAGTGTATATTGGTAACCACCATCATTACTGATGAACGAGTTTGGTGACTTCTAAAAGGATGGAGTCAAACAAGCCACCATTTAGCATGAACAAAACCAAACAGACATGCTCCTTATTTTGACATCAGTTAGCTCGCTGTAAAGCTGGTAAGCTTTACAGCCAGGTACCAGCACATACTTCAGTAATAAGAGAGCCATGGGGGCTGTTTTTGAAGTCCTACATTTTTAGGTAGAAAATTTGTTCCTGCCAGGCTGGAATGTTAAATAATAGCCAGAAAAAAAGCTAACCGCTGCTAGTATTTAGTAATGTCAAACAGATAATTTTTTAGTGTGAAGGCCAAAATGTTTTTGGACTTTCTAAAAGTTTAAGAACAATTTTTGTGTTTTTACATTTGGTAGAAATAAAAAAAAAACGTGCTGCTTTTCTTCTGAAAGGGAAATGAAAAACACAGTAAAGTGGGGATGTGGAAAAACAGCATTGATTTCTCCTCATTGTTGCTCCCCCATGGGTCTCTGTTTGTTGTAGGTGGAGTAGAAAGGGCCAGACATGGTGGATGACGTCTCCACAGCTTTAGAATATCAATACACAGCAATCAGCTGTACATGCAGGCGGGTCTGTATGGGGCTAAGATTGACCATAATAACTGAAGTCACAATTTTGACAACCTGAAGCACAAAGGAGTCAATTCAATTCGCATAGACTGTTAGTCGTCACAGTTCTGTCAAAATTTAGAGGCCAGAAGCCCGTGATAGCAGCACCACCAGGTACCAGGGGCCCAGGCTTAGAGGCGTTTACAGGGGAGAGGCCAAGGAGATGGCCCCTGCTTCTGGAAGAACATCATCGCACAATCACAATGAGGGATGAGCGTTTGGCAACACAACAGCTTTGGACCCAGGGCCACGCGGGTGCATATTGTTGTGCGGATTAGAACTACCGGCGACAGATAAATGAACTAGACAGATAAATGCAACACATGCACACCTGGCTCTACTGACTCGAGCAGCAGATGGACGCACTGCAGGACAGCCGCTGCCCAGTGAGATCTGGAGCCTAATCACAGAAAAACAGTCATGTGCCGACTATATATTGGCCAAGATCCCATCTGAAGGCCAGAAAATGGTTATCAGAAATGACTCGAGGACGTGTTTGTGTCGTCCTAATAAATGTCCAGTCGGCCAGCACCTGGCTGATTGACTGTTCTGCTTAGCCGGTAGTGGGCCCATCTATGTGTGGATTGGAAGTGTCGACAGGTTCAAGTTTGGTACAAAAGCAGTCGGAACAGTTTGGCAAATGTCACTCAGTCGTCACAGTTCTGCGGGTAAAGTGAGAAAGACGCTCTGACAAAGGACCAAAATAACTGTTATAACCAACAAAGCAGGAGGCAAAATGTTTCTTTCCAAAAGCACATTTTTGACAGCCAAAAGGGAAATATGCACTTAGCGTGTCGTCCTGCGTACTCTCCAGGAGGGGAAGGCTCACCAAACGGCAAAATTAAATTTTTAGTCGTAGCAGCGTTTTGTTTTTTAAAGGTGATCCCTTTGTTAAGCATAGCACACTACTTTTGGATGGCACCAGAATACACTGAGGGCTCTAACCCATTAGGTGCCTCTTCATGTGTCAGGCATTTCAAACAGGCACAAAAATGCATCAGAGAATGCATCAAGTACCAAATCATCAGGAATGTCTTTTTGTTGCTACCCGTTGGAATGTATCAACTCAGATCTGCATTTGAGTGGCTAACTGCACCCTTGGCAGGCGCAGAAATGGAGATGTTGCAGGTCTGAGGGCTGTGCGGGTCGACGTGCTTGTGCATTCAGGAGAAGTCTGTCATGACCCTAGATGATGCAGGCTGAAAAGGCCGGTCAGCTCAACTCAGCTCAGCTGGTTTTGGGCTTGAATTGGCAGCATTATGGTGTGGCGATAATGCTGCTGGATCAGAACCCCTCACTCGGCGGATGCTCTGCTCTCTGTGTTAATTAGGCCCCTCGCTGCTTCCTCCCCCCTCCCACCTCCTCTTCTTCGCTCACAGCGGCGTTCAGCAGCTCAGTCTGTAAATCTGAAAACAATCCTCCGGCTCCTCCTGTCAGCCCCGTACGTCACTCTCCTCTTCGCTCTGCTCTTCTCAAAACTGACTGTGATTTTTGGTTACAGGCTGATTTCCAGCCAGGCAAAGCCGGCTGTGGCCCATGGGGTCTTTTGGCTGTTAGCATAGAGAAAAGCAATACAGCAAATTGGACAAAATGGAAACAAACATTGGGGAAGGCAATTCTAAGAGGGGCATCAAATTAAATTAGCAAGCAAGGAGATGAGACAAAACCTCTCTCATTTCAAAATTTTTCTCTATAGTGACTATTTTCCAAAGCTGCCCACTGCAGTTTCCATCACCTACTGGATTTGAAGACTAGGAGAAATGGAACTCAGTATTTTTTTTTTCACATGCGACACAGATTAAACTGTCTCCAGAATTATTTCCGTTGCTCTGGAAACAAAAGCCTTTCATTTCAGTCATCAGACAGGAGTGTCTGACAGTTATGTCTCCTTCCTGGATATGCCAATACTTGTTGAGAGAACATTTTCTGCCATGATTCCAAGAAAATAAGCAGTAAAATCTTTCAGAACTGTTATATAAGACAGAAGAGCAGCGGAGGGTGGGCCTCTCCACCAAAAGAAAATTAAAACTGCATCCTGTGTCTATGAACATCCAACTATTTATCTGTTTTTGAAATCAAATTAAATGCAGACGAAACATCGACTATGTAGCAGCATTTGATTCAGCCTCTGCTACACCAGATGAGAGGGTGCAGCAAAGTGGATAAATAAATGATCATCGGTAAAGATGGAACATTATTCTTTTGATGTAGAGACCACCAAGACCTCCGGCTGGCTTTTTATGAATTATAGATGTGACGGGTAATTAATGAAGATTTATGTGTTACCTCTGACACTCCCATACCCAGCCACCCAGCAAATGTAGGTGTCAGGGTCCCATCATGTGACTATAAAAACGATGACCCGCCGCCTCTGCAAACACGCTCTGACATCAAGCGTTGTTGTATCTGCACCCGGTGTCGACGACTCGTGGAAGCGCCGGTGCTGTGGTGGAGAATAATGATTGACTGGTTGGAGCTTGATCTGCATCAGACTCTGAACTGTGCTGCAGGCAATTACTTTGGAGAGAGAGCGCGAGACAGAGGTGCAGACGGGGGTGGGGGGGGGGCCCAGAAAGACAGAGAGAAAGCGAGACAGAGAAAAGGGGAGAGACAGATAGAGGGAAAGGGAGAGAGGGAGAGCCATTGGGTGATGGATTTGCCTGTTGGAGGGCAGGGCTGATGTAAGTTTATAGTGACACCTGGTGGCTATTTTTGGAATTATACAATGTAGGCGTGGTCAGGAAAAAAGGAGGACATGCTGCTGTTTTACGTTTAACATAAAAAACCCAACCATATACTTGATAAAGTATACTTTTACAGCTGGTCTAAGAGCGGAGTTGTTTTTACACTCCTAAGCCATATATCGTTTATGGTGTCCTTAAGGACTTTCTATTGATTCCATTGATTTCCACCCTTCAACCCTCTGACCTTTAAACACCAGATGTGCTACCTAAACATCAATATCTAGGTCTCAAATTAATTAGTGCTACAGCATATGTTTAACCATGATAGAAAACACCAAAAGATGTGACTGATAAGCATCAGAACAGACAGCGAAACACAATCAGTGCAGTTATTATTCCATAATGCATGTTTGTTATTTTTAAGATTAGATTTATTTAATGGAGTGGCCAAAACTCAGATGAACTTACTTAATGATTTCATTTATTTTGAGGGGGGCTTTCTAGCGATGAGGATGATAAGATTAGGGGACTCATTTCTCTGTCCCCTGGTACCTAAAGTCAGAATGGACAGAACAATCTAAGACAGAAAAGCCAAATGAAACATCTCAGTGCTTATCGACTGACACAGAGGGGAATCCCCAAATCCCCAGATGACGTCATTTTCTAATTTTACGTGGGTGAAAATATTGATTTGTTTTAAAAGGCTAGCAGACTTAACCGCCAAGAGTCGAAATCTTGGTGTGGTTAGCCTCAATTCCCTGTCGCATGCTAACTAACTGACGCTTGCCAAGGATAACTGATGAGAGGATTCAAATCACTAATATTCCCAAAGCAAATATTGAGATTTTACAGGCTAATTTATGGTAGCTTGTACCCCCTGTCAGTGGCACATAACCATAGTTTTAAAAAGTCGGTACATATGTAAGCAGGAGTTATGGCTAAATAACCTGCATTCTTAGGCACATAATATATATATCGCTAGATTTATTACTAAAAAATATTTGGCAGAATAAGTTAAGACTAAATTATTGATGAGTTTTCTTGTCGTACTGGAGCAGGGATCAACTTTATTATGAAGTCTTCAAAATTCTGTATGTTTTTCTCATGAGTGTCATGAACTTGTGGTACATTAGAGCTGATCCATTAGAAGACCATTAAGAACGCTGACCTAGCCGGGTACATCAGCACAATGGCGTGCTCGGCTCTTTATTGAAGATGCTGCAATGAGTTTCATTGATATCTGTGCTGTGAAACTATATTTAGCGATACATTGTGTTATATCACATGTTAAAAACAACTGTTGGATCACAATTTTTTTTTTTTTTTTCACATCTGTGGTGAGAAAATATGAAGCAAGTTTTGTTGTCAGTCATCTTTGCTTGTTCTTTTCCAGAAATGGTTTGCAAACGAGCTTTAAGTTAGCGAGTTTGGCCAACCAATGGCTTCAAACGTCACCTCCTGCAGTGTTAAAGATAAAAGAGAAGATAATGTTTTAGCAAGGCTGATCTGGAGATGCAGGACACATTTTTCCTTTTGTGCTGCTTTTAAACAAACATCCCAGGGTTCACGAGGAAAACCATAACATCAAAGTGGAGAATCTGTCATAACGCAGTGTTTGTAGTTCTTGATTTGTCTGAGGGCCATAATAAAAGGTTGCTCAGCCATCCTGGGTGTGAGATCCTCAGTTGTTTGGTGCCAGTTGGCCCCTACAGCTCAAACGTTATCACCAAATGCAGGTCTAGGTCTGGATTGTGCAGATGTGGTTGTTTGAAGCCACCAGGTGGGTCCTCAGTACTGCAGCTCCACCTTTGAGCGTCTCCCAATGGTAGCCAAAATTAACAAGCCAGTCGCCGGGGCAACTGCTGAACCGTAGGCCAGTGGCGATTGGAGAATCAATGTTTTAATCACTTTCCTCTGCTCTTGTGGCCACTCCATTTTTAATTATAAGTTGTTTCAATAACTTGGTTTTTTTTGTTTGTCTTTCTCTGTTGTTAGCAGAGAAAAAGAAAAAAAAACGTTTTTATTGCTTTTTTTCGACCTTTGCTTTTGATCCAGGAGCAGTCTTTATTCACTAAAAAAACATTTTAAGTCCAATATTTCTCAAAAATTTTAAATAACCTCTGACTCATCAGGTTACCCAAGTAATGGTCCTAGTGGCAGACTGTGGGTGAACTGGACAGCAATGTGGTGGTAGAAGCAGGATCTGAGTGAAACCTCCCTGAAATAATCCAGCTTTTGGAAAAAGACAAGTGAAAGATGAAAGTATGGTGCAACTCCTGGAAACTCTGTTTCTCCCTCCCCATATTCAACTCCATAGCTAAAGTCTTCGCTCGGTGTACATGAGAGTTCTGGAGGGGAGAGTGAAATTTTGATTTGTATGTCTGGTGGTCCTGGAGCCAGAGCGCCAGATCAGTTCTGGGTGCTCACTACCCTGAGGCTGTCACCTACAGGTTCAGGTGATCTCCTCTTTATCCATCTGATCTCTGTCTGATTCCAGAACACACTGTTTTTGTCAATGCCAGTGTGAAAAGGTTTGTTGTAGCTTCGCCAGCTGAGATGAAATAATATTCACAGACGGACACAGTGACACCAGAATATGTGCAATATCAGCCCACTTTAGTGCCTCTGGCTATTCAGCAGCTCCATCAGAGGCGTCCTGGGTTAATTGCTACTTTAAAGGGCGCCCACACAGAGGTTGTCCAATGAACAGAGGGCAAAGTTTTTTTCAATTCTACAGCATGAATTTGTCTAAATATTCTGTCTGAAAATTTGAAAGTTGCCTTTCGCCACCCACCAGCTAGATTTTTTTTTGACTTATCTGTTTTAGGAGTCAGACAGATGTTTTTGTTGCGCCGGCACTGGACGCGCTGCTTTGAAGACAAAAGGCTGCGTTCAATAACTGCATCACCTTGAAGTGGTTGCCAGGCAACATTGGTCTGACAGCCGCCGCTTCCATTTTCTTACAAGCTCTCATGATTTTGTCCTGAGAGATTTTTGTACACAAATCTGTGGGAAAGAGACAGAAACTGCAGGAGAAGAGGCACACGTCCTCCATGGCAGGGACACCTTGAACCTTTCATTTATGTGACCATAGCCGCAGGAACATATTCTCCCCGGGGGAGTTGAGAAAACCTGCGCTGCGCACACAACTCATTTCACTGATAATCATGGTTAAAAAAAAAGGAAAAAACTTGCACATTCATTAAGAATGCAAAAATCCTTACTTAACCCTTTTATAGGGCACTCATTGAAATGCTTTTACATTCAAAAAAAACAGTTTAAGGGTGTTGTTAGGAATCATAACCAGAGTTTATTTCTGTTTTCAGATTTTCAAAAAATGTTAATGTCTTGCAGAAAACCAAGGAAAATGAAGTTACCATATATATACCATACCACAAATTTTACAGCTTCAATAATTCTAGAAATCGATCAGAATTATCCCTGAATCACTGTATAGTATTCCAAAAACATGTTAGACGCATCGGGCATATGTCCAAAAATGGACGCTAAATAAATCATTCCCGTTTTAGGTGAACCGGGCGTATGATCAAATATGGGGCCTGCATTTTCTATGCTGTAATTTGACTCATTTACCCAAGTCATTCACAAACAACACATATGTCATCACTAAGCACAACTATAAAATGTGTGAGTTTCATCAACTTACCATGGTTAGTTTAGAAGTTTTGTGCAGAAATGTTCGGTGAGCTGGGTTTCGTTAGCGTCTTTTTTCGAATTCGGGTAGAGAGCGAAAATTGAGATGCACTCCAGGACTCTGCTGATTGGTCGAATGCCACAGTCATGTGAACTGTGATGTGGGGTGATCTCTTCTAAATGGCTGAGTGGGGACCATATGGTTCTAGACCAGGCATGGGCAAACTATGGCCCGGGGGCCACATGAAAAATTACCATTTTTAGTCACTTGCCATACACAATGGAACTAGAACAAATGTGTAAAACGTACTTTATGAGGTTTTCAAGTTCTATTGTGCACTTGTTTACTACACGTGTTACAGTAAAAAAGCTCCACAACTGTTTTTGCTCCTTTTTACTGTGTGGACATGTTCTTCCAGTGGTCTGTCTGGTCATTCATCTATTGCCAGCCAAAGCCATGCAACATTAGGAAAAGGTTCCACAACCCCCTCCTGGGTGATTGGCTGTGTCTCGGCCTGCCAGGAGTGAAGCAGGAATAAAATTCAATGTTGGAGCAGGTAGACCTGTCTCATTTACAGGGTCAGTGGTTGAGTGAGTGTCACGTCTCCAGATGTTGATGCTGCTCCGCTGTTCTGCTGAGGTTGCTGGTGAAGTACCTGGGCTGGTGGCTCAGCCCTGGCAGCTGCTCAGCAGGGTTTAAAAAAACCCCATCCCTCTCCGGCCAGCTCACGCTCTCTCACCACAGTCTGCCTGACCCGTCAGCTGGTTTGTGTTTTGTGCTTGGATACTTTATGTTCCCTCCCTCGGAGCCAAGGTTGAAGCATGAAATGTTTGCTAATCGCGCTTCTTTTGTCAAATATAACCCTGCCCTCACTTATTTAGATGCAATGCTTCAAAACATGCATAAAAGGAGCCAAATGCCACAGAAGCCAATTCAGCACAGCAACTTCATGAAAACTGGTGCATTCTTTTAATTTGTGACCATTAATAACACAACATTTTGTATAATATAATGCACTTTTACTTGTGTCAGCGGCAAACAAAGACAGGAAGAATATAAACCATCCGCCAAAGAGACCTCCAGTCTCGAGCCCATAAGGTCACATTTATTAAATAGAACAAACCCCACTCAAGGATGAACATAATGCTAAATTAACAAAAGGTTGGGACCAGCCAAAATTTTCTCCAGCAGCATAATTATCAGAGAAAAGGACAAAGGACAAATGTCAAAGCCCTCATTAAGTGCCTTTGGTGCCAGAGTCTACAGTGAATACTGTTCAATGGCGCACATTACCAGCAGCGGGGCGCTGATGTCATCGGCCCTTTTAGCAGAGTTTCACCCAGTCGCTGGGATAAATGATGACTTCGGTCAACAAGTTTAAAGTCGTCACATACGGTTGTCACATATGGTGTTGAAGGGCCTGCTGTTGTGTAGCCGGGACAAAGTGATCCATTCAAACCTTCATGGAAAGCCTTCCTGCTGTTTAAGGTGTGTTTCAGTTTTCAAGAATAGACTGTGTTCCTACGCTGCCTGCAGTCTGTCTCACAGAGCTCTAGGGTGTGTGTGCGTGCTTGTGTGTGTGTGTGTGTGTGTGTGTGTGTGTGTGTGTGTGTGTGTTTGGGGGGTTGTTCTATTCCAGGCCACTGAGTTATGGATGAGGCCTCTGTACTGGGGTTTAAAAACCTATGTTTTTTTGATCAGTGTTCCTTTTTAGTTACATAACTTCAGGGTGGATTTAATATTTGACATTGTCTGACATTCTACCAGTGAAATATCAATGCGTCTACACCTGAAAAACCCTCTTAAAAATTTGTTTCCGTTCTTCAAATTCACAGTTCGAGGTGGTAACATTTTTATTACGCCAACATGTGAAAGTCTTATTTATTGTTGCTTCAACCCTTGAAAATGTTGAGACCAAGTCATGGTTTGACTTCATTCTTCTCAAGTCACTTTAAATTAGTCTGTTTGCGAAACGTAAAGAGAATTGAAGAAAATAAGTTGTCATTAGTGTGGCCGTGCATGTCTGAGATCAGGAGTCTAAATTTACTGTGTTTTGCTTTGTAGATTAAAAATTCTATTATAGAGAGTTCTTTTCGGGCTGCTCTGATCAAATTGCTCAAGGAGAAAGACAGAAAATGAGCAGATAGCAAAGAGAGTCCGGAGGGAGGGTGGGAGCAAAGGAACATTTCAACAAAAGGATGAAAAATTAATTCCTGGGGTTTATTTAAGCCCTATCACTCCATCCGATCTGGGTTTATATTCTGGATTTCAGAAAGAAAGTTGCGTGAGTTGGAGGAGGCGTGCAAAGGACAAAGATAAAAATGGGATCAGATGGGGTGAGGAGAGGCGAGGGCCGGGAGCGGGCGGCTGAACTGACGCACGCTTATCGGCGTAAAGCACACCTGGTCCACCATTTTCTGCCTCTTTTCATGTTTTCAAGATGAAAGCAGCCATAGGCTAACAGCCGCCAAAGGTTGCCGGTCTCGCTCTTGCTTCCGCCTGTGTGCATCATCGAAAGACCTGCTCAGGCTCGGCACGTTCCCGCATCTGAGCGCTTTCTCACATCCACTCGAGCGGAAAATCAGATGCCTGAAAAGCAAATGTCATAACTTTCGCATCGTTTGGTTTGGACGATGAAGCAAAACAGCACAAATGAAAAATACCTGCAAACATAGTTTGTGGTTTGTTTTTATAGTGAAAACCATCAAAATAGAGAGTATTTATGTGGAAATAAGGTGGATGGGTGTAGAGGTCCTTAAAAATGGCATCTTTTTCATTTGAAACAAGTCAAATGTCATCATTTAAAGAGGTTGGATTTACGGTATTTATAGAACTGGACCTAAACTGGCAAAAAAAAAAAAATGACCTCAATAAGATAAACATTCATCCTGTCTTGTAGACACGGCAACACAAGTGTTTGTGTGTGGTGTGTGGAGGGGGAGGGGAGAGTTCTGTTTTTAAAAAAAGGGATTTAGCCACAGCTTTTTTGCTTTTCTTTAGATCCCCGGAGGCATCTGGTGGACTCACCCACCCCTCTGTTACCAGTTGGGAGTAAATAATGAGAGTTTTGTTTATTTATTTATTTAATTTTTTGTTTTTTTTGTTCTTTTATGTGGGGGTGAGTCTCCTCTGCCCTTTGAAAATTTAAGCTGAGTTCATGTTTGAAGAAGATTCTGCTTATTATGATCTTAAACCCCAATTTTTCCTGAACCTTGTATTTTTCATTAAAAATGTTAATGACAGCAGGTCTTTTGCTTAAAGTAACAGTAAATATTCCCATTCACAATGTTGAATGAAATACAACTCAACTCATTAGGTCCGATCACGTTTGCATCATTACATCACATAATTAGCCTGTCAGGAGGTTGCAGGAATAGTCAGAAAGAGCAGAAATGTTCTTCAAAAGGTCAAGGCAGATATGTTTGTGAAGTGTGTTGGGTAATTCAGCATACCCTTGATATCACTTACTCCCCCTCACAATGCATTATTGGCATTTAAACAGCTGTGTCAGTTTTTAGGTCTTTCGGGATGGGGGGGGTTTGTTTGTTTGTTTTGTTTTGGGGTATTTGCAGCCTGTCAGTTTGCAGTTGGGCCGTGCGGTTTGTTCATTTTAGGGTAGCTTCATGTTGTTCCTCGTGAACTTTTCCAGGCTGTGGTTTTTGTCATATTTTTGTCAAAACGGTTGCATGTGAAAGTTAGCACTTGTCTTACATAATCCCCTGTGTGGAGGGGTTGTAGGCTGATTAGAGCTCAGACTGTCATTAAAAGTGCAAAAAAAAAAAAAAAATTCAGGGTCAAAACTTCCAATAACATGGATCGCACATTTTAGGCTTTAGTGTCTTTATTGGCTGCCTGACAATATAGCATTAAAGTTTTCATCTCTTCCTTAACAAAGGGTGTTTTTAGCACTGCTGTCGTCTCAGCAGGGTGTCTTAAAAATTCATCAACGTGCCACTCAGACACGGGTGTGTTTACATCCGCATTGACACATCTGAAGACGGAGCGCATCCTCTCTTACATACCCCCTGGCATGTAGGTTCTGCAGTTTTACCATGATCAAAGTCCACAGTGCGGATGGTGGGAGGAGGAAAGGAGGGGGCCACCAATGAGGGATATGAGTGTGGGCAGAAATTAGCAACACATGCTCAGAGTTGTGGACAGCAGGAGCCAGAATAATAAAATATATTGTGTATAATATAAAAAAGGTACACAGCAGTAAAAAAGTAACATAAAAGTAGCATATTAGCCCTGCTAATACCAACTTAGATCCTTAATGTCATCCGTGTCCTCATTGGACATTCTTGACGTCCAGCAATTTTGACCACAAGGTGACGATTTAGCATCCACCCTTCAGTCACAGAAAGTGGGTAGCTTTCCCTTTACTTTTTTTTTTTCTCTTATTCAAAGTAAGTTATCACCGCTGTGTTAAAGAACTGAAGGGTGGTTGTTTCCTACAGCATAAATGGAAGCCCTCCTCATCTAAAAGGTTGGGTAGGTTGGCTACTTTGTCTCTAGCAGTTTGATGTGTGCTTTGCTAACTGGTGCTGGCAGCACTGATGTACAAAGGAAGGCGGGAAAGCAGCTTGCACATGCTGAGCATTATTTCTCAAAGCTCCCTCAAAACTTCAGCACTTTTTTGAAATTTTCATATAAGTTTGACAAATTAGAAGGCTAGAGCACAGTGAGGAGAGCAGCAGCAGTTCTAATGACTGCTCTGTAATGACCTTTTGTATTTTCAAACACACTGAACATTAGTAATTACATGCTGGAGATCCATTTAGTTCAGAGGGGTTTTTTTTAACGTTTCACCTGACTAAAGTGTCACGTGTGCACTCCCAAAAGGAGTTTCAAAAGAGGCCGGAGCAGCCGTGTGAATGAGATGTCTCAGGGAGGAATTCTGGAATCCTTTCAGCAGCTGAAATCATTCTAGCGGTTTCCTGCGGATCCTACTGGGCCTGCCATGCAGCTTTACCAAGCCATGTTTCAGGAGATCGGACAGCAGTTTCTTTGCCGCGGCTGCCAACAGACCTTGCGTACAGCAATACCTTGTGAGCCTGTTAAACTGGAAAATGCAGGTGTGATGTGAATAGATGTGTCAGAGCTAGAAAATGTACTCTCAAATGTACTGTTTGATAGCAGAGCGAAAGAGAAAGAAAAACTGAAGATGGTGGAAAACAATCTGGCAGGGTAAAGGACTGGACCTGTGGTTTTCCAGTTTAGGTATCTCAAGATGTTGTTCACAAGTGAAGAATGAAGCTGGAGCTCCTTGGGTGTGGAAATCAGTGCAGCATGCCAGCGCTAGCCATTTAGCTTCTAAACTTTTATAAAGCATCTTATCAAAAATTCAACCTTCCTCATTATTAGGAAGTTCTTTGGTCGTTATCTTTGATTTGATTTGTGCAAGAAAGAATGCTAGAATTACAAAAGACGCCATATCGGCTGCAGCAAGGAGCAGAACCACGAGTTTAACTTCCTCAGAGTCAAAATAAAATTGCGTGATGCTCTGCAAACATTACATAGTGACATCGATTGACAGAGAATGACAGCACGTTACCACAGTTTTGTTCTGAAAATGAAACCGAGTGTGAAATTAATGCTTGGTTCAGTCTCAGACGCTCGGGATGACGCATAAATTGCCACAGTTGTGCTTAACAAATATTTCTGCTGTGATGAACATGTTCCCATTATTATAATCAAAAACCGAACATAATGGCCTCACGTGTTTGCTCATCCTCATGTTTGCTGTCGCACATTAGTGGCACAAAAAGCTCTTTTTTTGAAATGGTAAAATCAACGGATGGTTAGATGTTTTTGTTTGTGCTGGTTTAAAGGCCTTCAGAGACTTAAAAAAATAGTGAGAATAATCAAACAGCACAGATGTGTAACTGTTATCCAAGGTTCTGAACCAGTGGTGGGCAAACTAAGACCTGGGGGCCACATGTGGCCCAATAAACTAATTCATCCAGCCCACAGGGCCTTCACAATAGTTTCTATAAAAGCTAAATGAAGTTGTCAAGTTGTCGGCTCAACTGGTTAGAAAAAGGATTAGATTCCCCCTTCACTTAGCATGCTAACATGTACTTTCAAGAAGATGGGGCAAAACATCAGTTGGAATTTTAATAATGCTCTCTAGTTCATCTCCAGAAATAAGCTAGCTTGTGTTTGCAATATGCCTAATGCGACACAGTGGCTAACAATGCCACAGTACTGTTTTCTTTTTGGGGCTTTTTTTCTGAGTGACTTTTTTGATTTGCAGGGGAAATGTGTGTACTTGTTTTGTAAGAAGCCAAACACTTCCTGTTTATCCCGCCATGGGCACGCTCAATGTAACAACCGCAGACACGGCTGTCCGTAGCAACTGCTCACAGACAGAAGCACAGACTCCTATACTGATAACTATAGTGTGTTTGTGAGCTAAAAAAGAAGCCATTCTTTATTACTAAAGCTGAGTCCAAAGTAAAAGTTATCTAAATGGCTGCACGGTGTTTCGTAAAAGCAATTACTTGTGCTACAGTCTAAAAACTCGACTCGACTTTATACTCAACATTATACTTCAAGTTTATTCTCGACATTAAATTTCAAATTTACTCCTCACATTTTGACTTTATTCTGGACATTTAGCATATTTCTCGAAGTCCATGATGAAAAGCAAAATTCTTCCTCTCATTATTTTTTTTTCTCATGGGTGATTTCAATCTGTTTCCGTATATTAGGAAGTGAAAAGTCTTTCAGTTTCAAGTGGAAAGAGAAGATTAAATTATAAAACAACAAATCAAGCTTTCATTTGGATGAGCAGGCCCAGTGTTTGAAAAAATGACCTGAATAAATAGCAAACTTGCTAATTCTTTAGCCCAATGGGAAAATTAATCATCCTTAACTGCCATATCATAACCTCTGCACAGATAGTGATGAGCAGAATAAACGTGATGGACTAAAAACACACAGGGGTCTTTCATCTGGAGCTGCAAGAGGAGTATCGCCCAGAGTTTAAGGCGTCCGTTAGAATGAGTACGATCACAGAGAAAACACACCATCAGTTGCCGCAGAAATAGGAAATCATGAAAATGCACAAACTAGTCACACATTCAAAAATGAAAATTAAAAAAAAAAAACTAACTAAAAGACTACATCTGATCTAGATGCCCCGCACATGAAACGTTACAGTCATGTATGACCACCTGTTCAACCTTGGTGGACAGGAAAATCCTTTTCTGATTGCCCCACCTTTATCCCTGTACTGGTTTGCACCCCAGTGGTTGAAAAGCACAATTAATAATACCCTGAACCTGTGTATATGCTCACCATTCCACATGGGTGTGGTGTGTGTGTGTGTGTGTGTGTGTGTGTGTGTGTGTGTGTGTGTTCACCCTAAAAGCAGAATGAATCAGTCCTTGAACTAACATGTTTTTTTAAATGATTAAAATAGTTTTAAAAAAAAGAGCTGGTTCATCCAAGGATTGATGGTCCGTAGCCTTCAGATGTTCTGGCTGTCGTGCCTGACTGCTGAAGCCAATAAAAGCTCTAAAAACTGGTTGGAATTTCTGAGTGCTTGTGTTCAATTAGCGTGTTTGTGAGCACTTTTTTTTTTTTTTTTTTTTTTTCTTTGCAAGGAACAGACAGCTTTTAACTTGCAAAAAAAAACACCAAAAAAACATCATCATGCCACAATGTTTTCAGTAGTTTTTTTTACCTATAATTAAGCTCTGGCACTTGCTCATTAGCACACAGCTGATATGGCAGATTTGTAAGTAAATAATGTTTTAGAAAATGTCAGTCTCCCTTATCGGTCCATCAGTGCTGAACAAATATGTGATAAGTGCTTTATAAACAATTTTTTTAACTAAGAAGATTGTTCCTTCTTTTAAAGAACAGGGACCAGAATGTGTGTTCCAACTATAGGAAGATAACGCTTCTCTGCCTCCCTGGTAAGGTATATTCAGAAGTACAGGAGAGGAGGGTCTGCTACTTAAGGATCACCCAGAAAAGTTAGACCAAGTAGTTGGGTAAAGAAAAGCTAGTGTTTTTCTGCTGAGGCTGCTGCCCACCGCGGCCCGACTTCAGATAAGGAAGATAAATGGATGGATGGAGGATTAGAAGCTTAAAAAACATGCATTGTGTTCAGATCTGTAATCAGACTGGCACTAAAATATTTGGGGAGGAATTTCTTTAAGATCTTGTGGGTAACAAGAGAGGTTAAAGTAGGTCTCCCAGTTTTTGAGGTTAGATGTATAAAAGGTAACATTTAAGCGCTGCTAATTGGACAAAACTACTGCTGTTGAGAAATGAGGGAGACAAAGATAACAAACCTGATACAAAAAACAAAACCATTCCTCAATGCTAATCTTGGTCTAATTTTTATGTACAACTGCTCTCTGGCTGTAACGGTCCTTTTTCCAGGGACACTGAGGAACCTCCTGTTGCTTCTGGAGTGAGAAATTTAGCTCCATTAGCACAAACTGGTAGCCAAGCTGTGAAATGAATGTGAAATGATTAGACAACAGTGAAAATAGGGGAAAGTGGGAAGAGACGACGGGGGTCTGAGTGACAGCAACGATGTATAGAGAAAGATCCATATTTAAAAAGAGAGAGAGAAATAGAAGGCAACAGGGCTAATGCAGCATAAAAATGTCATTTTCTAAGTTTTGAAACCCCCCTCTGGGAAGAGACAATTACTGCAGATGGGGAGACAGTTATGATTAAACAAGCGAGCGCCTTGACAGCGGTGATAAAATTGGGCGAGGACGGGCTGAAGGAGGACGGCGTTGGCTAAGTGTGATAGCTAATTCACTCTCACTGTGCCTGCAGTGAAAGCAGAAGTGTGGGAAATGACAGCTCCCGGTGGGCCTGGACACGCTCACAGAGCACTCAGACACTGAGCCTCATTTGACTTTTACCGCTTATCGATGATGGCAGCGGTCGGCTGTTTCTGCAAGAAAGAAGAAATTGGGTTAATTGTATTTCCTATTTGCTTAAAGAGCGAGCACAGGCGGGATGTCCAGGCTGCAGATGCTAGATGGCCGCAGCCAAATGGAGCAGATGAACTGTGATTACCAGCTGAGGAATTTAGTCCTTGTGAAATGCAGGAGAATGGTCAAAACAGAGCGAACCATGACGCCACTGGCACCCACTGAAAGCCGGGGAGGGTTTAATAAATCATGTGCGGCTGGATTCTCTTTGAAAAACACCCAAGTAAATGTGGTACACCTCTCCGAGGCAGTTTGGAGGAGATGATAATTGCCACAAAAGCCTGTTGGGGTTTCCGAGTGTTTGAGTGGGAGCCAGTTCCACCAGAAGAAGTCTGGAGCTCTTCTAGTTAGGCCTGACCCAAAAACGAAAAACTTAAAAGAAAACTACCAGGGAGAGTTTCCTGGTCTAGTGTCAGCATCAGTCCATTTGCAGCATCGCTCGTATTTACTGTTAGGTCAGTCATTTCACCTCAACCCCAAACTTTGCCTGATCAAAAAGGCCTTTTAGGGCGGGAAAACTGTGCATTATGATTCCCTTTTTAGAATTTGTAATACCACACAGAGTAACGGCAGCATTTTTAGATGAAATACTTCCTGGAAATCCTTTTAAAAGAGGGCCGTTGCTTTCATTCCCAGCTTGTCTATGTGATGCAACGACAGGGGAAATATATATCCATTTTTAATTTGGTGGACTTTTTTTTCACAATTTAAAGTAGCCAAAGCCCAGTCTAAAATGATTCTGATATATGAGACATTCTTTATTACCACCGTCTACCGCTCAAGGGAGCTGAAGTTGATGCAGGTCTTAGAAAATGGGGAAATACAAGTAACAAGGAAAAGAAGTATTTGTACTTCGAAAATGTCAACAGTTGGTTTTATTTTACAGAGCAGAGATGATCCCAGCATTGTGAATCATTTGATGTGAGCTGTTTCCTTTAATTTAAGATAAATTTTCGAAATCATTAATAAAGCTGAACTTTAACAGTTGCTATGATACACAGCGGATTAAACCAGCGGAAAGCAGTCTCTCTTATTTTCTCTCTCTCTCTCTCTCTCTCTTCCTCACTCTCTCTTTTTTTCTGTGTGTGTGTGTGTATGTGTGTGTGTAGCTTTTGTGCTTTCTTGTACCCATATCTCTTCATCTCGGTGGAGTTGTGGTTCTCCCTTTCTCTGGAGCTCCACCGCCATCTTTTCGTCCTGAACTCAACTGCTATCGTCTACAGTCTACTGAAGGAACATCGCTGCCATTAAAACCGGTGCTCAGTTGTTGTTTCTGCCATTGTGTTCACACACACGCACACACTAAAACCTCTTTTCTTTCCTCTTTTGATGACAGACTTTAATCTAGGTCAGTAAATCTGGAACAGTTTTTGGCAGAATCTTTACTTAAGTTTGAAATTCTAGGACTTGGTCGAGGACAGTCGATCACATTTTATTTGTGTTATCAAACTAAAAGCAGTTTTTGTAGGGTCTCAATCATCCAGGTCAAAGCTATTAAAGGGTAGACAATGTGTTCATCTGGACTTGTTTAAGTTTTCTTTGAAAACGTTTTGCCTTCATCAGTTCAGAACTGATAAAGCCTTTTGGATAGAAGGTGAAACGTTTTCAAAGGAAAGGAAAGTCCAGATGAACACAAAGTCTACTCCTGGACAAACTGAAAGCAGTTGCTAGAAAATGGGTGCGAATAAACCCATTAACATCCTGTTTTTGTTTTTTTTCTTTAATTTTTAAAAAGAGTAGTTTGACAGAATAAACAGGTGCCTGTGTCTCTCTTTGAAAAACAGGGCCCTGAAAAGGTGAATACGTGTTGTCCTGATAAACACAAAAACACCCACGCAGTCAAATCAAAAGCGAACAACTAGGAACGAACGTAGAATTCTGCACATTTGTAAAGGCTGCGTGGGAGTGTTTGCTGTTGTCTGCCTGGATGTGTGCTCATGTCTTCTCTCACACATAGGATAGAAACTTGCAGTTAAGAACAAATGTGCTACTAAAGGTGGGCAGCAGCCTCACCCGGGCGTCTGAGGGCCGCTACCGTCAGTCTAAAAATATTCTGGTTTCTTTTGTTTTTTTTTATTATTTTCAGCTGTGCTACCAAAAAACGGGGCTGTGACTTTTCATTTGCCTCATCCATCTTTGATAAATGAACCTTGGTTGGCCATAAATCCCCCCCTTCGCTTCCCTTTGTTATTATCTCATTACCTCCCTGCAGCTTCAATTTAAAGCTGCTGAGGGTTTTTTTTAGTTTTTGTTTTTTGTTTTTGTTTTTTTTTTTTTTCTCAGGCGGTAATAATCAAAATGCTTATTATAGATACAGAGAACATCCCTCTGTGTTTCCTTGAATCATCTCCAACCGCTAATTCCTTTTATACTTGCAAATGCTACCCTTTACCCACTTTATTGCCACCTCATAATTAGCTGCTGGAAATGTCCTTTTTAAATCGCAGCAGTCAGAAATATTTTTACATGCGCCTGTCAACTGATTACATTCCCGCTCGTGAGCTGAACTCCGTAACTGAAGTTTAATAAAGCGAATGCCGTAAAAGCATTGTTGACAACAACATGTTTTTTTTATGCACAACAGGATCCAATCGAACAGATCACATGGTTTGCTGAGCAGTGTTGATTTAATGGAAAAGTTTAGGATAGACCTGAAGCTGAGAGGTTGAGACCTGTAAACCCAACACCAAACTAGTCATTCCATTCATTTTTTTTTTTTCTATCAAGCAGGCTGGTGGAAATGACGCAAAGCTTTCAAGCTGCAACTACGACAAAGGAAATAGTTCTCCTTTCGAGAATTTCTATGAAAGGAGAACAACCTGTCCGGGTTGGTGGTTTGACAACCCATTAGGGTTAGCACGGCGAAGCTAGCCCTATTCTAGTCAGCAGAGATTTATATAGAAGAGCATCATCTGCAGCCTGCATTAAAGCCATAATGTCCCTCTAAAAGCCTTGACAGGATTTGTGGAATCCATCCGGAAATCTCGCTGATGCCATCTAGGTGTCCACGGCTTTGCCTTTGTTTTTCTCTGCCTGCCAGATAAAAAAAACTGCTCAACCATTCAGGACTTTCACCTCCACTCTGATAAAGGTTATCTTAGCAATTTAGTGCCGCCAATATCACATTATGGAGAGAGTTATGAGGCGGAAATCAAATTTTGCTCCCAGTGACTCTGAGGAGAGGGAAGATGAAAGGCAGTGCACAGTAGTGATACAGTGGGAAAGTGTGGGTTTCTGCATGTGTGTGTGTGTGTGCGTGCGCTGTGGCATCTGCTTGCAAGTCTGCTTTTCTACGTAATCTAAAGTGTGTTTTTTTTCTGATTCATGTCCTTGTGGTATTATATTACACGCTGGAAGTGCTCTGTGGGTTCATGACAGACACACACAGACCTGCTAACAAGTTCAAAACTCCCAGCTTGGCTCTGAAGGTTGCCCTATGCCAACACCAAGCCTAAGTGCTACTTCTTTATGTATTTTATTTTTCTTGAATTCATCATATTCCACTGTGGCCTGCAAAACTACACTTGCACACATAACCCTGATATATTCACCACAGCGCATTCAAACTTTTTTTTCCCGTTTAGACCTTGAGACCTCAGTCCTTGATTCACAGTGACGTCAATCAACAGATCATGTTTAAATTCTATGTTTATGTCATGCAAATGTATTTAGGGCTTATTTTACAAAAAAGAAAAAAAACACTTGTGAATCTAGTCGATTTCTGTTCATTAGTTATGGAAACATCTGCTGGTTGACTTTGAGCTTGTGGACAAGTCATCAGTCTAGTTTGGAATGTGTTTGTTTTTGCTGAAGCTAATCTTAGCGACACCTCAGCGCTAACCTATTATCCAACTAGTGATGCTCCATAGATCCGATAATGAAATGATTTGGATCATCTGGATCACAGGTTTGTTTTCTTGGCACTAATGGAGCACAGTTCAAGGAAAAGAAAGTGCATTTAGGTGTTCTTCTCTGCTATATAAATATGAGTTTGCATCGAGGGCCCCACCGGTGTAAAGAGTAACACCTCCTGCCTTCGCGAGGGAACAACAGCAGAGACCCGCGCACGTCCGCCCACATATCACATCTTGCCTCTTTTGTTCTTTCACAAATGCATTATCACGCAATTATATTCACGGTTACATGTTGGGTGTTTTGTTGTTTGAGAAATTGATTATGAGGGAATTATATTGAGTTTTTAGGGAGGGTGGGGGAAGAGGAAGGAAAATATGGTGGTGAAAGGGTCGGTTTGGGGGAATGGTTGTTGTGAAAAAATGAATTATTTAAATTAAATTGTTTATTTTTATTTGATATGAAAATTTTTAAGGATGTAATTTAAGATGTTGATATGTGATTTATGGAGTTATTTTTTTTTTCTGATGATTGGGGGTGAGAGTGTAGGAAAATTTAAAAGATTGTGACTAAGGCCTGATATGAGATAGGACATGTTTGATGTGTTTAAAATGCAGAACCGCGCCCACGCAGCACCTTTAAATAACGCGCAGACGGGCTCATTGAACGCATCACAACAGTGACCCCAGCTGGACAGCTGAGAACCCTGAGCTCTGCCTCTCACCGCTGTCCGGCCCGGGAGCCTCTTCATCACCGCACACAGAGAGGAATCAGCCGAGGGTGAAGTCCAGCCTGAGGTCCTTAGGGCAGAAATCACCAGGTGTCACAGGGGGGCAACTTCAATATCGCCACCTGATCTTTTTCGCCTTATCTCTCTTATTTTGCTCTTTCATGCCTGAAAGACTGTTCCTTTTAAGTTTAGCAATTCTTTGGTGTCTTAAGTGCAGTCTATCTAAAAGGCTTTGTTGATAAAAGGAACTTTGGCTCCGCCTTAAGGGAGGTGTATTCAGAGCCGTCATCTGCAGTGGCCTAAGATCAGATCACTAGGCCCTCTTCAGCTACATCCCAGCATGCACCTAGGCAGAACCACAGACAAACAACATCTTTTTCATACATTGTAGAGTTATTTGAAATACTTGGTTGCGTCTACGCACCAATCCAGACACAGTTCATCTCCTCCAGCAGCAGGGGGGCACAGTTTCATTTCACTTTTGCGCTTTTTTTCATGTGCAGACATTCCAGCGGGCACAGCGGGAGGCAAAGTCATCGGACAAAGTCTTCGGAGAGAAGGCAATAAAGGCCAATTTCCTGTTGTGCAAGATAAAAAAACACTGAAACTCTCTGGCCTGCCCCATATTTATTATTCAGTTTTCAGACTGTGCAGTTTCCACAGTAATAAATAGAAAAGCACTCAGCAGGCACAGACCTCAGCCCAACAACTCCTTTCCCCACCTCTTGGGACTTATACCTGTTGTCCTTTAGTTTTGCTCAGAAAACATAATTAGCTTTTGCTAAAATTTTTATTAAAATCCACTACCTTTTCAAGTTATTTCAGAAACAGCCAGTCAAGGCAGACAGACGTCGGTTGTCACAGAACATCCTCAGCGGAGATCAAAACAATGACGCTCGATACACACGTCACACTGATGTCTGGGCATCCAGGGCAGGGCCAGAATTTAAATAAATTCTTTTTAGATTTTTCTTATCTTGATGGATCAACAAGCAAAGGAATAAAGCCATTGTCTGGCTCTGAAATATGAACAGGCCAGTTGCGCAGCAGCAAGATCTGCCTAATAAGTGTTGACTAAACAAGCTAATTAATTAGCAGAGTGATTTTTGCTGCATGAAATTTGAACTAGATTTTGCAGGAAAGTGGATGTTTGGTTCTGTCCTTTCCACCGGTGTGTATTATTGAAAGCACCTTGGCATGCTGCGGATGCCTCGCACTACTGAAACCAGGGGGTCTTTAAGGAGGTTGTTGTGAGGGACAGATGGAGCGGGTTTATCATTTGAAAGTGATAAGAAAGTCAGGTGTTTTGATCGGCAGCGAGACTTCAAAGTTTTTGAGATAATATCAATCCCTCACTTAAGCCTGAAAGTGCATTTATCATCCATTTGTCTGCTGCCATCATCCATCACTCAAAGGAGTGTTAAACTCAAATAATGATGCGAGGTGTTTATCGGTGTTTGTAAAAATCCCATCAATCATCTTGAAATATGACTTCATAACATGGAGGTGGTGTCTTTTTTTATGGCATCTATTTATTTGCCAAGTCCTGTTTGTACCTTTTGCATTGTCTCAGTAAGATTAAAACATTTGTCATCTCGGAAAAAAAAAAAAAAAATCTGTTTAGATAGAAAAATTAAACTATTTTGTCACTTCCTTTCTTGTGTTTTTCCTGCTGAACTATTTCATACTAGAGGGCAGTGTAAACGCTTTATCAGATTAATATGGCCAGTATGGAAAATAAGGGAAAACTGTCTGTGTGTGTGTGTGTGTGTGTGTGTGTGTGTGTGTCCGTGTATCCGTGTTTAATTAAAATTGTTTCGAAACCATAAAAAGTGAGATACTACAAAGACATCTTTTTTTTCTTACAAGAAACATGGGCTAAAAACATATAAATGAATTGTTGGAAGAAGACTTTCGGCTGAACTAATCAGAAATTATGCTTCATTTCAGATTTACATAAATTTGCCCCACGCGTAAAATTGTAGTGTCGCCGTTGCGTCGCCAAGGGGCGCTGTTTCACCGTGATCGGTGCCGCTCAACGTTAATCCGCTGATCTGACTCGGCTTCCGCGGATCGATTTAGGCGTTGAGGGATTCCCGGTGTGATTAACTGCCCTGTGAGTCAGAGGCAGCCATGAAACTGCTCAGGGGGACCTTTCAGACAGTTTGTGTTCCTCTCTGTTTTGTCTTGATTTGTAATATCACCATTACATGTGAATGCAGCACGTCTGCGCACATTTGCGCCCAGTGAAGGCAGCAGTTCGAGAAAAGACAATGAGAAATCGCATAATTACAGTTCAGGTGCAAAGTTTTGATGTGGAAATCATACAGCGGAGTGGAAAAATCTATCTGTATTTTTAGATTAGGTGTTTACTGATGCAAACTCCTCGAGCTTTAGATTTATCTTGCCATTTGGGGAATGGAGGGGGGGGGGACACTTGTGCAGGGATGACGCCTGGGGGCCCTTGTACAGCAGCGTCGGGCCCCTGCAGGATAATTGATCGGGCCGCTGGCTGTGAAGGGCTGCTCTCGAACAGCCTATAGCTGCGCACCGGATGCGAGATATCCGCTGCAACAACAAGCGCTCTGTCCCCCCCTCCTCCTCCCTCAGCCTGACGCCATTTACAGCCCAAATCCCGACCTCCCCTCCGGAAAAGAGAGAGAGAAAAAAAGACGTACTAAACACCGAACGAGAAGAAGTAAAAAAAACCCTCGCAGGCTCGCGGGTAAAACCAGCGAGTTTAAAGGCTGTCGCGCTGGAGTTTGTCCCGATTTCCCCTCCGGTTGGACGAGAAAAGGGAAGTTTACTTTGCGGCTCCGACTGAACTTTTCGCCCGTGCCTGTGCTCGTGCTCTTGCGTAAAAACACGGGATTTGCGTTCAGGCGTCGCCGCTCGCGCTCGGAAACTTTCCTCTCAATGGATTTGACCCACTGAAGCGCCGGCGTGGGGAATCAAACTTTACCAAACTGGATTTATTTCACCCAGACGGGGACTAAAGTGCTGCAATCACGGTACGTAGGAGCTTTTGAGAAGTTTCTCGCTGTTTTTTTTGTCTAAAATCAGGCACGGCAGCTGGCTGAACTTGTATCGTAAACAAGCTTTATTTGCGCACCGTGCGCCTGAGCTTCGTTGTGGCGGTCCCAGCTATTCCTTTATTAAACATTTGACACGCTGTCCCAGCTGGGCGTTTTAAGTCTGTTAGTCGTAGCTTTTTGCATTATAATGGCTGATTAATTATTCAAATGTAAACGTTTGGCAGATGCATATCTTCCAGTGCAGACATAAGGCATTTAATTTCACTTACAAACCATGAATTCATATTAGTTCACACTAGTTTAGGTTTTTTTCCAGTGAACCTGCTCCCTGGGGCGTATTCTTAAATGTCTTCAACATTTGTTAAATGTGCTTTTTCATTTAGCTGCGGTGAACTTCCTCCAGTGCCCACACTTCTCCCACCCACTGTGGCCCATATGTCTGGTACACAGCCCCCCGTCCGCCCCCGTGGAGGTTAGAGCTTTAGTGTGCCTGCAAGCCCCCTCATTAGAGGGCAAAAAAAAGAGCCAAATTCACAAGAAGCCTCAGTGCTTGCTTCTCCCACCCCCACCGTCGCCCCTGAAAGCATCACTCAAACCTCACATGGACCCTTTCATGAGCTACATTTTTAAATCTTGTTTGAAAGAAAGATTTTGTCGCAAATTCTCTTTCAAAGACTAAAATGTATCCAAAAAGAAGGTTGCTGCAGGCCATTTGTCATGCAACAAACAGAAGTCTTTCCTGTATTGTCATTGGGCAAAGCAGAGGGGGACTGGGGGGTGAGGCAAACTCAGAGATGGGATTGGAAGGCTAATTACCACAAGGAAGGAGAATCACGACCACCACTGTCAGCCCCTTCACGTTGGTGTGATATTTTGGCAAAGACAAGGACGTGGTTTCGAATAGGATTAATGCAGAGTGACAGCGAAATATGCCAATAGTCTCTGCTCCCAACGAACGGGTGAGATTACGACTCACCCGGAGCCACGGGGCCCCCGAACGAGGGTCAAGGTGTTTGCACGAATATTAAAGATCTAAACACCACCTGTAAAGATAATTATTGTTCCACTTTGTTATCATTTTTTCCCCTTTTATGTAATTTTAAAATTTAAATGCCACATTAGCACGTGTCTGTGGCAAAAGGTAATTTGATATAAACTTGATATAAAAAAAGATTTCATAATATGGTGTGACATCTGTTAAGCAGTAGGTTGTCGTAATGAACGGGTAAGTTCTTCAGTAAATATTTCATGAATAATCTGTAGCTCCACAGAATCTGGGTGTCAGCGTGTCAGTTGTCACCCGTCTAATTTGTTTGAGGGTGGTTTGAAGCACTTTTTGGTTGCCATCCTAAACCGATTATAAATCCTAATTGGCGTCTTATTCGGGTAACATTTGACCAGGCCCAACCTTCCCCGACAGAGCTTCTTTCTCTTAGAGCCTAAATTGTGTTTCATCTGCAGCCGCGACGACTCGAGGAGTCCGGAAGAATCTCGGAACGTTACATTTCGACTGAACGTGTGACACTGCAAATGCAGAAAAACCATATCGGCATAAGCAGGAATCCCGGCCCACACGACAGCTACACATATCCTTTAAATGGACAAAACTCGGGACTGTGTAACCTGAGGAAGTCGCACCGTGTAAACTGCGAGGATGATAAGAACTTGCCCCTAGAGATAATGGAAGCATCTAAATGATGGCATGAAACAGCGCCTCCAAACACGCTGTTTGTTGGTCTTTGTCTCCGCGCTGATGCCTGTTATGATTTGCATGCTGTCGTTTGCATGGCTCGTCGTATAAACTCTCTGCCCGTCTCCCGCAGGACTTCAGATGTGTCCCATGCCAGTCAGAGCGGCCCTTCACTCCCAGGATGGATCACAGAAGTCAAAACAGCAGCGACGGGGGAGGAGGGCGCCTCAGCCGGACGTGGCTGCCCGCCGGCCCTCCGGACGCGGCGCATGACGAAGGGAGGCCTCCGCAGACACGGGATCCGCCAGAGCCTGAGCTGATGGATGGACAGCCGCCTTACACTCCAGCCGTGCTGTCTCTGGATCAGATCAAGATAACGGGGAGCAGCAACGAGTACTCCGACGGCCCCGCCGCGGCCCAGAGGTCTCTGGCCCCCGAGCATCGGCGACCTCAGAGCGGCACGCTTGCCGGGTTCAAGGCCCGGCGATGTCTCCCACCTGGAGACTCCTGAGGAGAGGCCGAACAACCTCCACAACCTCCCCCAGCTGAGACAGCTCGGAAATACGAACTCTTCCAGCGAGGGCGAGCTGCTCCCCTGCAGCGCGGAGGACCTGCGCGGCAGCGGCGGTGACGGCGCATCAGGTCAGAGGCTCCTGGACAACAGCCAGATAATCAGAACACAGCCGAAGCGCGCAGAGCTCGGTTCAGAGGAGCTGAAACCTCTGAACAATGACTCCGAGCCGGTGGCGGCCGTGCCCGGCACCGTCGCAGCCAAGAGCCAGGGCGCGCACTCCAAGTGCGAGGACTGCGGCCGGTGTCCCTGCCCGGACTGCCGCCGACCACGGGCTCTTCCTTCCTGCTGGATGTGCGGCCGTCGGTGCGTGTGCTCGGCGCAGAGCGCGGTGGAGTACGGCACCTGCGTCTGCTGCGTCAAGGGGCTCTTCTACCACTGCTCCAGCGACGACGAGGACACGTGCGCCGACAAGCCGTTCTCTTGCAGACAGCCGCGCTGCTGCGTGCGCTGGACGACCGTCTCGCTCCTCTCGCTGCTCTTCCCCTGTCTCCTGTGCTACCTCCCAACTAAAGGATGTGTCGCCGTGTGTCAGAGCTGCTACGACCGAGTCTCCAGGCCGGGCTGCCGGTGTTGAGCCGGAAAAACAGGACCGCAGCGTCGTCGTCGGTTTGAATCTAGAGCTAACGCGTCGAGCCCCTGATGCCTATCAGACCTTGGTAGAGTGAAATTTAGCCTCGTCAAAGTAACATAGCGTTTTAGTCAGTTAAAACCAAAAGTTCTCCACAAGACACGAGAAGTTTCTTCACTCAAGTGCCCAGAATGTTTCTACCAGTGCCCAAATGGAAACGTTCCCGAGCTTCAACACGCCGCCTGCTAACAGACTCCTGTTGCTAACTGTATGTGGTGACAGCAAGGAGTGTGTGCGTTAGACAGAGAGCCTGACAGATGTTTTATTTTTGTACATATAATAAGAAGATGTCAACTGTGAACCGTGTTGTGCCGCGCTAGAGGCACCCTGAGGAATTCTCGGCTTCATTCTCGCATGTGTACATTCACTGGAATGTACAGCAATCATGCAACGCCCCTGACGGAGTCTCATCCCTTCCTCATGTAGAGTGTACAGTGACTTTATATGAGAGGTCTATTTTCCAATTCCAGCATTGCTTAGTGTAAAGTAAAACAAAAAAACAAATATATAAATATATATTTATTTTGAAGGTTTTATTATTTTATAATGGGAAAAAAAATAATATTTATTTGAAGCAAAAAGCATCACCTGGCCTTGGGGGGCTCTGTCGGCTGCAGATGTGGAGGTGCAGGAGCGGCAGCGCTGGGATGACTGTTCACTTTGAATTAGAAGACAAATATATTAACGTTTGGAATTAAACACTTGAAGTCTGACTAAATGTTTGGCCTGTTTTTCTGCCTATTCGTGACACGTGTTTTTTTTCCAGCACAGCCGCAGATGTGTGACAGTTCACCTGAGGGTGAAACATCTGTGCCGGAAAGAAATCTGCCCATCTGTTAGCGTGCACTTCAATCGCTTTTTCATCAAAAACTCCACAGCCTGGCCTCTGGCTGCCTTTACACACAGGAACATGAACATTGCCTCTTTTTTTTCCTCTCTTCCCCCCCCCAATGTCTTTTTCGGATCCAGGCTGAGGAATGTCTCCTGCGGGCCAGGCAGGAGTCGCGTAGGTTCAGAAACGGGATTGAAAATGGTGCGACCCAACGTGCACGCGTTGGGTTGCTGTTCATGCTTTGGCCTTTGACTGACTGGCTGTTTGCTTTCCATAATTATCGACTTTCACCCATACTTTCGGTTGCGGGGCGCTCTCTGGAAGCGTCGGACGAGCGGGCCGGATCTCATTAGAGGCAGAAAACGGAGATAATGGATGATTTTGTTTGTTTGTTTGTTTGTTTTTTTCTCGCAAGCTGCTCTTGATTCATTATTACAGCTGTGAATGGGGAGGGGGGAATAAGGAAGAGGTACAGCGAAGGGTTAAAAGCATCACTTTGAATGACAAAGAGCGAACAGTTTACCCCCGTATTCAGCCCGGCATGCATTCATCCGGGTTTCAATGGTGGGCAGAGGGGCTGCTTTGGCTCCCCGACGCTCCGCTCAGCTACCTGCTCCTGCTCAGTATTCCCAAGAGAGGATCGCTGCCCTGCATGCGGGTGTGGGTGTGTGTTTTCGAAGGGGAGGGATGTTGAAAGAAAAAAACAGTCCTTTCAGTTGCACACGCACGAAAATTGGTGCTTTTCACCGCGTTAATCGGGAGGGAAGCTTAAATCGTCGGTCGGAAGTGTTGGACTGATTGATGTAAAGCACGTCAGTGGAAAGAAGTGCGACAGCATCAAAAATGTAATAATTAGGAGACAGTGACTGATGAAAAAACCATCAACAATGGAATGTTAAAGCAGAAACAGTAAAATGGAATTTTATGGATGTAAAATGGACATTTAGATTCAATGTTACCTCGTTTACAAAATGCGAAATTTAGCGTTTAGAATCACAAAGATGGCCGCCGGTTGTTTATCCAGCAGCCCCACTGATCTGGCAGCAGAGTGGCAGGAGGGGATGTGAAACGAGAGGAGCGGGGGGGAGAGGGGGGGGAGTTAGGAAGCTCCAGAATGGCTCTCTTTGTTGGTTTTAGCTGCCGCGGCCCCCGCGGCTCACGGCGGCCGTGGGGCAGAGAGGCCTATTCACCCTGCTCACCAAAGCAGAACGCGGCACAGGAAGACAGGAAGGAAGCGGGACTATTCTTCACAGAGGCATTGTCTGTCTGACTGACGGCCGGGCTTAGGCGCCGAAGCGCTGCTAAAGCGGCGCGGACGGCCGGAGAGGAAGTGCGCTGCGATGATGGAGACGTTTAGCACCACGAAAGCCGACATTATCTCCGGACTGAAGACCTCAGAAATGTAGAAACATTTCTGAGTTTCGGTCCCACGGGAGCCTTTGTCCTCAAACACGAGTTAACCGTTGCCATGGGAGACGGCTACACAGCAGCTAAGACCGTGTCGCGTGGTAACAAACTCTGGAAACGAATAATTGTAGCGAACTCTGCTTTCAAATGTTTAAATGTGTTGGAGAGAGAGAGTCCAGATTGGTGAGACCAGCACGACCAGTGTGTCACTGGAATGTGAGTTTTCTCCACCAGTATAAAGGCTAGAGGATGTGGGTGTCACAGAAGAACAGCCACAGTACCCCTGTCGACTCTGCGAGCAAAAAAAAAAAACCCCACTTTTCTTAGAAGCTGAACTTTCTTGTTTTCCGATGTGGGCGGCGGAGACGTGCACGCTCCCCGAGGCCAGAGCTGAAGTGCACTTCCCCACCTGGATGTGGTTTTACTTTCCATCCAGTTTGTCCTCCGTGATGTGACAAGCCGACTCGCAGCCGTGACCGCTCGATCCTGTCGAAGTTCAACGGCTCTTTTCAGTCTTTGTCGGCTGTTCTCGACAGAGTTTACAGTCGGATGAGTTACAGGTCGGCCAGCAGCAAGGCTGAGTGTGTTAAAGAATCAACAAATAGATTCATACGTCTCACCATGACCACCACTGATACAACAGTACATCCCATTGTATCCAGTCTGGTTATCTTTCCCAATATAACTGGTCCCTTTATCGCTTTTGCTGCTACAACCAGTCCACTTATCCTCCTGTTCGCATGGCTACAAGTCTATTCATCACTTTTCCCACTACAGCAGTCCATTTTTCCCATCTTTTCCCACTGTAACCAGTGTGTTGCACCTCTTTTTCCCACTCTAACCAGTTCAGATTTGACATTTGATCCCAATCCGACACAATCTGGGTTATTGTTGTTGGCAAGAGGGACAGAGAGCAGGAAACACTGAGCATGTTCACAGGAATGAGGGCCACAGATGCATGCTGGGTAATTAAAAAAAACATGCGATTATTTATGCACGTGGACTGTAGCGCACGCGTGTGTGCGTGTGTGTCAGTTGAATCCAGCCCCTAAGGCCCGACAATGGAGCCCTGACAGGAGGCATAAAACTCAGGGCAGCACTTCACAACAGTACACCACAGGAAGCTGGCTCATCTGCGCACACACACACACACACACACACACACACAGAATTGTGCCATTCCTGACAGCCAGTGGAGGCCTATCGGCGACAACGTGGCTGCAATGTTGTTTGCAGCTTAGCTGCAAATTGTTGTTCATCCACCCACACTCACTTACACACACACATGCACAGACACAAACACACGCGCACACACAGCCTCTGCTGCTATCCTAAAAGGCAGTCCTGATCCCTCCTCTGCACACTAGGACAGACACGCAGAAAGGGGGCATTAGTGCAGTCTGACGGCTCACTGCACCGCCTCACGTTCAGTGTGCGTTTGTAATTTGTGTGTGTGTTTTTGTGGGAGTGTGTGAGAACTCTGATACAGAAAGAGAATGTCCAGTGGCCTAATAACCACACGTTCACATGCTTTCTGTACACACATTTTTGCAAAGATGCTGAAACTTGTGAATTTTTTTTTTTTTTCAAAATATATTTTCTGCATCATTTTATGATGAGCTACAGTTGGCCTAGTCTAGGGTCTGCACCTTAAAAGCTAAAAATGAATTTAAATATCCAAATGATGGCCTGAAAACTGGCATAATGCTAAATTCAGAACATAAAAAAGAATTTAATGTGGTAAAACATGCCATCGAATCATTTAAAAAAAATTCCTTTAAAATGTAATTGACAGCGTTTATTCATAATAATAAGCATCCAGAATGCACTGAAACATTGTTTGTTTATATTTCTGAGACATGATGTAAAAAAAGTTGTGGGTTTTTAAGCCAACACAATCTAGGCAAATACATTTCCATATGTTGAGTAACCGCTTTTCTTATCTCAGACACGTTTGCAAACCGACTTCTCATTTTTCAGCGATGCCACAAACGGCGTCAACGTCCTGTGTGAGTAAGCCTTCCTGAAAACCGAGTTATTCAAATCCCAACACAGAGAAGGAGAGCGAGGACGTTTGCAAGGCAAATCTGCAGACATAACTGATGTGATGACTGTATATACAGTATATAGATAGATAGATAGATAGATAGATAGATAGATAGATAGATAGATACAAATATATAGATATATCTATATATATATATCTATCTATCTATCTATCTATATATATATATATATATATATATATCGATAGATAAATAAATAAATAAATAAATAAATAAATATATATATATATATATATATATATATCTATATATATTTATATATATGTATATATCTTGTATCAAACAGTATTAAATAAAATTATCTATAAATCTTTAAAAGATTGTTTGATATATATTTTTTTATAGAAGTTTTAAAGTATAAATATTTAAAAACGTTAATAAATTGGGAGGAACGCGCGAGTGGGCCGGAAATATCTAAAGGGGTTAAAAATTTTTATAAAGATGGGGGGTGTTTTTGTATTTTGTGTGGTTTGTGGGGGGGGAAGGATTTTTTTTTTTTTTTGAGGTTTTAAAAAAAAGTTTTTTTTTTTTTGGGGGGTTTAAAGAAAAAAAAAAAAAAAAAAAAAAAAAAAAAGGGGGGGGGGGGGGGGGGGGGGGTTTTTATATAAAAAAAAAAAATATATATATATATATATATATATATATATATATATATATATATATATATATATATATATATATATATATATATATATATATATAGATAGATAGATAGATAGATAGATAGATAGATATACACATATATATCTATATATATTGATATTCTTTTTCTGTGTCAAAACATCTCAATACTGGTGGAATCTGTATAATATCTAAAGACACCGTATTATTCGATGAGTAAAGTCATTATTAAAGATTACTTCGTCGCCGTTTCGAAGTTCGAAAGACTTTTTAAAAAGGACGCATGTGGCGTCGCTTCTCCTGGATTCAGAGCGGAGTGAGACGTCTGTCCCGTGTACCATCTCCGGGAACCTGTCCGACAGGTGTGGCCTGCTGCTGTTGTGTTGGTTTATTTTGACGCCGTTGGAACTGACCGCGTTGAGGCATCACGCTTAACCCTTGCTGACCGATTTCTCTTGGTGTTTTGTGCAGGTTGATGCCGGAGGATCGCTGCTCTGCAGATTTTGAACGTTCGGCCCGTTTGTCTGGGGCCTGGTTGAGGCGTTGCTGGGGGATCAGCCTGCGGCCTCGGGCGTTTTTAAGACCTCATCAGCACCAAAGACGACTAAAAGGTCAGAAAATATTTAGAAAAGGTGTGGGTATGAGTACATTTGTGCACTGATTCGGGCAACGCTGTAGTGTGCTTCTGATGGCTGCAGATTTGTTTCTTTACCTTCCAACTGAGCTCAAGGCTTGTTTCACTTGATCCATGTTGACTCTAATTATTGTTGAACTCCCCCTTGTGGTTAATGCTGACAAACATTCGTTTCTGGAGTTGTATATGTTGCTTTGCATTTTTAACTTTTGCTATGGAAAAATGCCACATGTTACATGACTGTGCACAAGCATTGTTTGTTTTTTTTATTTTCATGCTGTATTTGTGTTGTGCACGCTGTTGCTTCAGGCTGTTCTTTGTGGCAGCTCGGAATGATTTGCTACGTGTGTAAACCACAGCACGTGTGCAGGTACCTGGAGGAGAGGAAGTGAGTCCTCAGCTCAGTCTGAAACACAACAGAGCTGCGAGTTCCTCTGGTTTTTCTACAGAAGATGCATCACTGTTGTCCTCCACTGTTTTCAGTGTTTATTTTTTCATTCACGTTTTTCTTGTTCTATGTTTGCAAACTTGTTGCCAGCATCAGCTGTTAACTGGCAAAATGGAAGCAGCCACTGTTGGATTATGTTTCAACAACACTGAACTTTTACCCTGGTCATGTGCATTAGCCCGTTGTGTAGTAGTTCTCCCTTTTCTGATGTGATCTTTTTAAAAAGCACTTGAGGCTCGTCATAATAAAGCAAAACTCACTGTGGCAGAGAAGCTGGAGCTGGTAGTTTGACCCTAAAAGTGTTTTCCAGGGTGCTTCTAATGAGCCTCCTCCACTCCGGATGCTCCTTCTGCTCAGAGAAATCGATCTCTTGAGTCTGTCAGGTAGCTATGAGAGCACTGCAGGCCAGGGGCTCTTGTTACCGTTCACAGGTGTGGGTCGCTGACAAGCCAACAATAACAGAACAGCCGAGCACAAGAGCGTGGGTAAGAGTGTGTGTGAGCGGTGCGGCACCCCAGCCCGTGTGCTCATATGTGTGGTTTCCCCCAGCCCGAAGACAGAAATTTGTCAATGGCTGCTGAGATTGTCGGCATACCTGGAATTCCTCCAGATTCCAAACAGCCGGTGACAAGACTTTGAGAAAGAGACTTGGAAGGGAGAGAGGGAAGGGAGAGAGGGAGAGGGGGGGGGGGGTTGCGGCGTTTTTCTGCCAGCGTTATCCACTGTGGAACAGGCACAGGTGCAATTTTTCACAAGATAAAGGCTCCTCTGTTCGGAGGAACATGCTGCTTCACAGCCACCATTTCCAGGGAGAGACAGTGGAGACGAGCAGCTGCGAGGAAAGAAAGAACTCCGAGTGACCTACACGACTGGGCTGCGATTAGCTCACCGCGCAGGAACCAAAACGGCGGCTTGCGGTTTATTTAGGAAGGGAGAGATTTGGAGAATTTGCAGATGACAAGACAAGAGTCGGGTGTGCGGTTTCCAGACCGTGGGACTCAGTCCTAGTGCAGACTTCCACCACCAGACTTCAAACTGAGTGGGGAAAAGTAAAATTTTGAGGTTATTCTCAGGTGCCTCGCTGCCGTTTTGGTCTGAAATGGTGGAGAAAAAAAAAAAGACTCATCTCTTTCTAATAATAACAGCAAAAAGCAAAGGTCGCTGTCGAAAATGGCTCCTGTCACTCTCCGTTTGTCCCGTTTTCTATTTCCACGGTGAGGTTCTGCTGCGGTTCCAGACTCCCGTGTGTGTTTACAGAAAGGAACCTCGCCCCTGGTTCCCCGGTGGCCTTTGCAGACAACGATTGCCTCACTGCAGGGGCGCCCAGGTGAGGGAAAACAAGACGTACACTTAACATGTCATTTCCCCGCCGGGCGTCTCACCGAGCGAGGCCGCGGCTGGCCCCGAGCCAGAGGCAACAGAATTCTTCAGCCTGGAATGTCGGCTCGATTAAAACAGAGCGCCCAGTCTCGCTTCGGCTCGTTCCGCTTTTCCTGCTCGTTGGGCCATGATGGAGGTAAAAATCGGAGCACTTAAACCGACGGCAACAAGAAATTTTACGTCTCAGTTCGGGTCAGTGCGAATTATCCAGAGGTCCCGGATGACTGGCACACACGGGCCGGCTTGTTCTTCAGGAGACGGTCGTGTGTGTTTGGGTATCGGTGTGTCGGCCCGAACAAGATTTTCCTGTGGCGAGACGAGACGGTCCTGAGCCGAACACAGTTTCCTGTGGTCACCTGTGCTCGATGACCCTGAAGAAAGAAGCCCTTACAGGCCCCAAAAGCTGCCGTCTGTCTCTCAACATGGCCGTAACCCGGCAGTGGCAGGGGCAAAAAAAAAAAAAAAGGATGAATGGGGCCCTCAGAGATGGAAATGAGTCGAAAGGAACGACACTAAAAATGACTTAACCCAGTAATCTGAAAGAAAAAAAAAAAACAAATTTGGGTGAGGAGAGGCATGATGCGGTGTCAGCATTCCAAAAACCTGTGGACGGAATCGCCGCACATAGCTGCTCCCGGAGCCAAACAACATAAATCTTCCGTTTTTTTGGCGAGCCCATGAAATCATCATGCCTCCCAGAGCCGTGCTTATTTAACACACTTAAGTGGACTATTAGATGTCTGCGCCTGCGGGCACTTTTTCCGTCTGCATCCTGGACGGGAATCCAAAGCGGTGGCTTGGTGGAACCCTCACGCCAGAGGAGGTGGAGAGATCAGCGCTCTTATTGTTGCATAAATCAGCTGAAGTCGGTGATGCATTTACCTCTGGTGTGCTGGCAGTTAGCACGATGAGCACCTCAACTCTAACAACACAATAAAGTGTCACACTGAGTCATTTTCATACTTAGCGAGGTTAGATTTAGCTGTAGCAACAAGCTACCGTAAATTCCGGACTATAAGCCGCTACTTTTTTCCCAAACTTTCAACCCTGCGGCTTATGCAATGATGCGGCTAATGTATGCATTTTTTCTAACGGCCGCCAGGGGCGCTCGAGCAGAAAAGGTAAGAGTGAGACAGGTGGAATATATGTGTCGAGGAAGATGCAAGTTTAACGTAACCTCGCGCTTTGTCCGTGAATAAAATTAGCATGAACAGACCCTCATCATGGAAAATGCAAGAAGAAATGCATATGACGCAGCTTTCAAGTTAAAAGCAGTCGAGCTGGCTTTCAGTGACTTTTACCGTTTTTTTAAACCAGCCCTGTTAGTGGTGTGCTACCGTATTCCTGCTGTGTTACTGCCGCGTCACAGGCACTGTTTGGAAAGAAAAGCTAAGGTATATTCTTAAAACTTTGAAAACTCTCTCTGTGTACCGTCTTTCTTTGTAAATATGTTTACATGTTTTAATGTGGGCACATGCGGCTTATATACAGGTGCGGCTTGTGTATGTACAAAATCGGTTTTCCTCTAAAAATGTAGTGGGTGCGGCTTATAATCAGGTGCGCTCTATAGTCCGGTTTTTACGGTAATTTAAGCAACTGTCCTTATGTCTAAATGAGATCGATTTCGTCCAATTACAGTTAATCAACAGGTCAGCAGCGAGGTATCGAACCAAGCTGGGTGCCTCCAGATTCCAGGCGTTGTTGCACAGCTGTATTTTCTGCTTGTGGTTTCCTGATCTTGACATGAATTAAATAATGGACTCATGCATTTAATTTGCACCTAAAAATGATGATGCCACGTCAACTAAAAGGTGTAATTGGTTCACCAGTTTTTTGCTAAACACATCGACAGCCACTAAAACCTGTAATTAGTTCCGAGGATCATCTGCGGCTTAGGCTGGTGGAGGTCTAAATCCGGTCTGTGACTCAGAGGGAATATCATCTGAAAATCTTGTTTTCGTTGGCTTCCGCGTAATCGCGCTAAAGAGGAAGTTACTTATCAAGGATCTGCTTAACATGAGCGTTCTGTTACGGCCAGCAGACCCAGGCCAGTATTCTTAAAAGAGGCAGTATGAAGCTCTTTGGTGTTTAGGCAGGCACACACACACACACACACACACACACACACACACACTGCTGCCACTTTTTGAGGCCACAGAGCAGCAAACGATCACCACAAGGTTGCTGTTGCCATCCACAAAGTGGCCTCTGTTCTACACTTTGTGCTCACCCTCGCCACCACCAGCACCCCCCAGCCACAAACACACACACACACACATTTTATGCCTCACCCACCCCCCCTTTCCCCCTTGCTCCCATTGCCCCTGCTCTTTTCTGTCTCCATTGACCCCCTCTCCCCCACCCATGCACCCATGCCCCCTGCTCCCCTCAGTCCGGTCGGCCCCACTCCACCTCTCCACTCTCATCCTTCTTCCTCCTCTTCTCGCCCTCTGTTTGACACAGAGAGCAGCAGCTGAGGCAGAATGTGTGTGTAGATGTGTGTAGGAACCAGCCCTGGGGTCTCCTGTAACTGTGTCGGATGACCTTGCAGCTCAAGTGTCAGACGAACCAAAGATGCAAACGCTTTTTTCGAGGTCTAATTTAGGATCTGGTTCAGTTTAACTTCCGAACAGATGTAAGATAAAAGGACTGGAGGAATTGACGGTAACCTTCATAGTTTTAGTTTTTTTAGCAAATGCTTGTCTTTGATTAGCATTATGCAAACATTTAGCAAGATTAGTCTAGAGTTTGCCCTTGTTTCTTTCTAATTCTAGGATATTTGAAGAGGAATATTGTCAACAAAACTGTTCAATAAAAATATCAAATAGCTTCAGGATACCGGTTGTTGGAAGTTGTGTGGACATCGAAGGTGGCTGTGGATGCGTTATGTGATGGCCGTGGGGGAAAACGGGGGGATTGTAGGTCAGAATGTAAAGTTGGAATCAATTAGGGCTCGTTTCAGGGGAAATGAATAGCTCATTGTTGCCACAGACAGACGACAGGAAGGAACAAACCCAGCTTTGTTCACCTCTCTGTCCACGCCCCTCGGAGATGCTTCGGCGTGCTGTGGAACGAGAACATTCACAACCCTAAAACAACTTTGAGACAAATTAAAGCGCCCTGCCAAATAAAAGAAAAGCGGTGGTGCCGGATGTGTTTGTCAGTCTTGGCAGTGGAGACGTGCAGGTCTTATTTGTCTTGGATTTGGCTGGTGGCAAGTGTGAGCGCTCCGTCTGTGCTCGGCGGTATTGGACGGGCAGGTGGCTCTTATCTCTGACAGACCGCGTTGCCGAGACACTCGACGCATTGTGTTCTCCCCCGAACGCACACAAGCGCATGCAGAGGCAGGCCGCTTCTGGCTTGCTGTGGACAGAAGCCTTCCACTCCTCGACGGTGATGCGTGCCGTCTGACTGCCTCTTCCACCTCTCCCCCCGTCGTCCACCCTTCGCCGACGGGTCCGGCAGATTAGAGTATCAACGCAAAATGTCCATCTTTACGCAGCATCTATAGGCAAGCGAGCAGATCCACACCAAAGAAGTAAGGGGTGGTTAGTTTTTCGGGGCACTAGTTTCAATTCTTTGCCTCTTGAACTTTTATGAAATGGAGGGAGGAAGTGGTGGGATGCAAATATGTCCACCTGTGTCTTCATACAGGTGGAATGTCAGCTGTCGAAGTTAACCAGCTAGGTTCCACGTAGCCGCGGATGCAGATTAGTGCTTCTCGTAGGCGTCTGATAGCATCAGCCTGCTACGACTGAGACGTAGCAGTTTCGCCCTCTGCTACATGCGACACTGCTGCCAGAGCAGCTGATGTCACCGAACAGTTGCTGCGAAGAGAGGCGCTAGTGGGGAAGGAGTCCTCCAGGGAGCTAGGTGTGTAGATGGCGTGTTGTTTTTGTCGTATTCTGTAGAGGATTGTGGGAGCTTCCCAACAGGCTCTGAATGCTATCAGCTGGAACAAAAAAACAGTGTAAAGTGACCCTCCTGTCAGCTCCGGTGGCCACAGGCACCTATTGCGCTAGCGCTAGTGTGCTGTGGAGATGAGCTGCTGGACCTCCTGCCCGCAAGAAGGGCAAAACAAATTTGAAATATATATCATTTTCTAATTAGGACACCACCAGTCCAGATTTACAGAATTAGACGGCACCACTGTAGTTCTTGGCCTCCAGCTAATGAGGATGCATCAGGCAGACTGTCAGACAGCCTTTCCTGCCCGACGACCTCTTGTTAAGTGGAAAATTGGGCCTGGAAATGGAGCCGGAGAAGGTTTACAAAGTCCCTCCACCCTGCATAATTGCAGCTCCCAGACCGGCCGTAATTAATCTTTGAGAAAACTTGTCAAATTATTAATAGGGCCCTTAAGTGATGGCCTTGAAAAGAGGCCACTGTTCAGAGATGCAGGAGGGGGAGCTCAGGCTTTTACGGCGGCTTGTTTACTGAGAAAATACGAAGAGGTCTCTCTCCAGGAGTTCCGCAGTTCCACGTGTCAAAGTCTCTCCCACACATGAAGGAGTCAAAGGGAGCGCGGGCCTCTCCGGAAACCAGAGCGCTCCCACTCAAAGCTCCAAATGTCATCGGGTATGAAGTGAGCTGCGCTGCAGGTTTCAGCGCAGGCCTGTATTTGTCAAACAGTCCATCAAAGTGACACCGGCGGAGTTGGGGGGCTGGATCACCTCCTCACGTGTGCCCGCTCTGCTTTGGTGAACCCCTAAATTAAGAAAAAGGCATTTCAATTAGATGCATTTTGTCATCTGCATTATTTTTTTTTAATTGAAGCAGCTCTGCTGTTGATTGTATTGTTGTATCAGAGCTCCCATCAGGGCTCAAGGAAACCTTGAGGGAACCTGCTGTCGACGGCCGGCTTGGTGCAGAGGGAGGTGAAGAGGTGAAGGACAGGAAGAGGAGAGTGACAGTGTATGGTTCAAGAGAGTCACATCCTATTAACAAATTCCATTAGTTAAAGAGAGGCCATGTTGGAGCTGGTGCCCCAGATCGTATTTGTGGGAAATGCTCAAAAAACTCTGGGGTTTTTCTCATTTGCGTGCAGCAAAATTGGTTCGTGTGTACCTGTGAAATGTCACAGAATCATGGTATGTGCCCTGGAAGCCCTGTTATTCTTCTGTTCTTCAGGGAATAAGACCTGGCTGTTTGTACTGGACCAAAGAATATGCACATGTAAACCAGCCATTAACTGGCACTCGCCTCAGTATCTATCCTGCAGTTAAAGAAGAATAACCCTCTTTGTATCAGCGTTAACATGGAATGATTACGTTCTTCTTCCTTCATCAGATGTTTTTTTTTGCTAGAAAAATCGAAGTCCAAAATGTATTTGCACTACGTGGTTGTACCGCTGCTCGCCACTAGGGTTCGCCAGAGTTGTTTTTCAAAAGAATTCTATGCGCCATAAATATTCTAGGCAGATAGAGCGGCTTACTTCAACTTTGTTGCAGTGTTTTTGTTCCGAAGGTTTTTTTTTTTACCGTATTTCTAGCAGAGCCTCAGTTAGTGTGCACACAAATAAGCATTTGGCAGTAGCCAGGCAGCCGGGGTGCTCAGAAATGCTGTTGACAGAGATTATCAGCACAGTTGTTTGGCTGCTATTCTCTCTCTACATGTGACAGAGTTTACTTTAGGCTCAGACAAGGCCCAGGGAGGTTCCACCTGGTCAGATCGAGGAGACTTTTGCAGAGAGCAAAAAAAAAGAAGAAAAAAAACAACATGAGTTCAGATACAGAAGAGGGCCTCATAAAGGGAAATGTTTGCAAAGCGGAAAGGAGTTATGTAAATGGGTCAGTCATTAAGGCCTTATAAAGAGAGGAGGCCAGATTGGGGCCGTGGGCAGGCGGGTAGGCAAGTAGGGAACATAAACCAATTATATGAATAGGCTGCTCTGTTCAGTAAGCTGCTCTCTCTGTTTCCCAGTTTTTAGAGGCTCTGATTTGGTTTCGTGATGCTAAAAGGCCAGTATCAGCGTGCGATTCTGAGGTGATCTTCAAGCCTCCATTTTGGTAGTTACTTCAGAACTGGAAGCCTCCGGGGTGAACTTGTGTTATTCTGTGTGCTCTTGAGGTTTTTAGCTCAATCAACACTGCAGGCTTTCACAGTTAGCTGAAAAAGCCCCCAAAGAACTTTTTTTCATTTAATTTTCTTTTTGACACGTATCCACAGTCCCAACCTGGAGCCGGTAGTCAGGAATAAAGAGTAGCACGAGGCATTTTGGGCCGTTAAAATAACACCAGCTTTCTCTTTGGTAGTGTGAATAAAACACTGCCCCCGCAGGAAAACCGCACTTGGTTACAATCATTTGGTTTCTGTCTGATGATAAAGATCCTCCTCTTGTGGTAGGACAGCGTATATATGTAAAAGTTTTAAAGAAAAAAAAAATCGGCACAGCTTTTTTCTCTTATTTTAGAGTTACTGCCGTGTTCAAGGCCCTAAAAAGCTGTGACACAAAGACGAACTGAGGAGCCCACTGTGTTCGCCAGCGACGCCTATCACAGCCCTCGTTCGAGCGGCAGGTGCTCTACTAGATTTGACTGCAGAACGCTGATCTCAGAAGCTGACAAAGGTTAGGTCACAGTCATCTGGATTCTAGCACAGGAAGAGAGTTGAGGTGGCGGGGTGAACATCCTGCGCCAAACGTGACACAGAGAGAGACTGCGACTACAGCAGCTATCTGTCAGATAGGTGACGGGAAAACGTCTGTTCTGGAACAGCCTTAATCAAGAAAACGAAACAACGTTTCTCCAGGACTTGGTGCTAGGTAAGACAACTTAGGGCACAAAAGACAACAGGGCTACACAAAAACAACATAAAGTCGTGTACGACAGCGCAACAGACATGTAACATCACGCAACAGGACAGGTACATAGGCAGGAATAAAGTGGAATAAGGTGGAATAAAGTGGAATAAAGTGCAGGCTGCAGTGCAAATGTTGTGCAATAGAATGTGTCTGTCGATAACTGTCAGCTGTAGAAGTGGATTGGATCTGGATCAAGGTGTTTACAAGAGCATGAAGAGTTCCATCTCCTCGGCTTCGCTCGGGGTTGGAAATGCGCGCTGCTATTGACCCCTTGTGGGGGCACACGGTATGACAGTCAACATGTGGCAGAAGCTGCTGTGTGGCGTTTCTAACTGGCTACAACTAAATAGTTCTCTAACCATGCTCGACAGCTATATATTTCAGCATATTTTAGAACTCAAAATTAGAAAAGGGCAGATTTTAAAGGTGAGGTTGTTGCTTGTGTGTGTGTTTGTAAAGAACTCTAACCGTTAAAGTGGCTGAAGGAATGCTAACATAGACACATTTACACAAAAAAGCTTGATAAGTCCTGGAATTTTGAAAACCTTCATGTAAATGGACATAAAAACTGAATCAGTCGAATCATTTCAGATTAGATACTGACTGATGGTCCTAACACACTCGGAAGAGTTTGTTGAAGAGTAAAGAAGCTTTTAATCTGACAATGGCCTCGACAACACAGTTTAGTTTGGGGTTTTTTTTGGCATAAATTGTCCAGTTTGGGGGGCATAATGTCCCCTAAAATCTTGAAGTTTCCACTGCCATTTAGATTCAGGTTATGTCACTATTAAGCTCATCTAAAGCACCCTGAGTGGAAAAGGCCACAGGTCTGTACTGTGCCACAGCTGGACTTAGAATAAAACAGAAGGTCGCTGAAATGGGAGCGCGATGCACTAAACCACACCTCGCTGGTTGGCGCTACCTTGAGGACATGGTGTAAACCGCAAAAAGTAAAAGAAAAGTAATCAGCAGTTGTGATTTAAAAAAAAAAAAAAATCAGCCTGCATGGTAAAGTAGTTTTGGGGAAATAACATTTTTTACGTTAATTAATGGAAAAAAAAATGTAGAAAGCCAGTTCATCTCTTGATTAGTAGCCTGTTTAGACATCTGCTGAAACTATTCAGACTATTCCTTCATTAGTTGGGCTGCATACTTTGGTGGCTACTCAGATTGGATGAGCAGTTTGTTTTGGTCTAAAGACGCCTCTGTAATAAATGTTGCGGCTGCATCTGTTTTGTCTGTCAGACAAGGACGCGCTCTCTCCTCCTCGAGCAAAAGCAAAGTTTTTTTTCTACATGCGTCATCAGTCGGAGCGTCTTCACTCCCGTCCAAAGTCCTTGAGTTCCCACAGGCCAAACACTGATAATAGAGGGAACATCTCAGAAGCTTCAGAGACACAAACAATGTCCTTGTGATCAGACCGTACAAACTTAAAAGAAGACAGCAGGAATCTGAACTGACATGCTTTTCAACTTTATTGGCAATTTTTCCTTTTTTATTTTTTGCAAGACCTTCTATCATCTTAATTCCAGTTACAATAAATGAATAACAACTGTTCCAGAAGATGTTACAAGAATTATCCTGCACAAAAGGGGGGAAAAAAAACAAGGCTGCCATCTCATTTTTTCATTATTTACAACGTTGTCAAATTTCTTCACTCGAGAATCACGACCCCCTGCTGTTCAGGGGCTAAACCATGCAGCAAATCTGTACTTTAAGACTTTTATGATGCTTTGAGGCTTTGCTGGGAGGCAGAAAAAAAAGGGGGGGGGGGGGATCAAAAGGAGTCCAGGAATATTGAAGCTGTCACATTTTAGGCTAGATGCTAACATGACACGTGATTCTGAAAAATGAATGAGTGCAAAAGGCGATCGGTTTGCCACGATTGAGAATTCCAGTTAGAAACGGATGGCTAATTTTTTTCTTTTTCCTCTCTTTTCTCCACCAATCACAGACTCAAAAATCAAACTGTACAGTTCTTCAAAGTGCAAACATTATGAATTGGCATAAGCGGGTATATACATTTCATTTTCTGAAAAATCACTGAATGCATGGTTATGTTTGTCCAGCCGGGCTCCGTTTCACAGTCCGATAGAGCTCAGACTCGTACTTCATTCATGCTGCGCGGTCCCCCGACGCCACTCCCACTGGAAAAGCATCTGCTAATGTTGCTCACAGCCGCGGAATCGGAATTAAAAAGGCATTCGGAACGCTGCGCCACAGGCTTCTGGAAGGAGAGTCCAGAGATCTGTGTGCTGGCTGTCCCTCAATCTTGCGCCTCATGCAGAACCAGAACCAGAACCAGTCACGTTTGAGATGGTGTTTTTATTGCATTCTCCTCTGACCGACACTCCTCCACCTGCTCACGCTGTCCGCGCACGACTCCTGTTGGTCAGCAGAAAGGACGCAAGCACCTCGAGGAGGTGGAGAACGTTCACAGCACCGAAGCAGGAAGCATATAAAAAAAAAAGGAATTTTGTCCAACTAGCATCCGCTAAGTACTTGCATCGTTGTTAGCTTACGAGGTTAATTCGCTAGAAACATTTGGCAATTTTTGTGCTGTGAAATTAAGTTTGTCTTTGATTCAAGCAGAAAACATCAGTGAAAATTACTGCATAGAAAAATGGCAAAAAAGGGTTGATTTCTGTCTCTTTTTTTTTGTTTTGTTTTTTTTTTGTTACTGTTGTGAGACGATCCAAAGATTAGAACTCGGTTATCTTATCGTATTAAATGCAAACGACACTCTGCCCTGAAGCATGTCCTCAAGTCCAGTTACGAGTTATGATATGTAGGCTCTGAGAAGCAAATTTCATATCTGAGGCTCCGCCTTCTGAGGGGAAGTCAGAGGGATGAAGAAATGAAATACTACTGCATGTTTCTCACACTTCGCTTCCCATAGATTTCTTGTGCTTGAATGGTTTTTGTGTTTGGGGGTGGGAAACCAAAGCGATCTGCTGGTGAAGCAGGAAACAGCTTCGTGTCCACGTAAAATGGGGGGAAAAAATGTCATCATTATCACCATCGTCATCAGCATCAAAGGCTTGTTTTGGGCTCAGAAGTAGAAGCTAAGTAAGACTGGTACCACTTTGTGTAAGCGTCTTTCCATCATGTGCGCCCCTCCCACCCACCCCCTCCCTCCCTCCCTCCCATCCTCCCATCTCTTCTCCTTACTGGTCAGGTCATTCGAGGGTGGGAGGCAGGGAAGGAAACTCGAGTGGGAAAAGACTAGAGACGCTGTGGGGAACCTGGGGGGACGGGTCAGATGGTCAGAGCGCCGTCAGCGTCCGAGCTGTTTCAGGAGAGGACGGGTTTTACCTGCTCAGTAGAGGAAGAAGAGGCGCGTTCGATGAGAGGTGGCCATGTCTCTCCGACATGTTGCGGACCTTCAGGTAGTTGACGAAGCCCCTGAAGAAGAGCAGGAGGCCTGCAGGCGGGGCCGAAACGTGTTCAGAGGTGGCTCAACATCAGAGGGAAGGAGGACAAACGAGGGCAAGACACTCACCGAGCAACAGGAAGATCCACCAGAGCCAGTACTGCCCGTTGAAGTAGCCGGTGAAGTAATCGGAAAACTGGACCAAGAGGAGAAAAGCTCAGCTATAATCGCAAACGCCTGCCGATGAGCTTACAGAGGCTAACTCATGAGCGAACCCTGCTGAATTCCTCCAAATGCAGCCAGAATTCGCCCACTAAAACGGTCCGGCGTGTCTCTGGTCACCAAACGTACCCTGACGATGAGGATCCACTTGATGAGGGAAAGGCCGAAGCCACAGATGGCGCCGTAGCGTCCGGCGATGGTGTTGGTCAGGCAGAAGGACAGACAGAAACCGATCCAGTTGAAGAGGAAGGCCACTGGAGGGAGCGACGCCCCACGTTAACGCAGCCGCCTCAGAAGCCCTCTTACGGACGGCGTCGACTTACTGAAGAAGGCCAGCATGAAGATTCCGTCGTTGCCGACTCGGAGCTGGTCGGCGTCGCTGAAGTCGTCTCTGGCGATGAACTCGTCATCCTGGCGATGATACGACAAAAATGACGTCAAACATGACTGAAATGTTCCCCGGCTGAACCCCTGACACGCCCACGCTGCGGCCTTACCCGTGCTATCACCTCCACAGAGGAGGCGGCCATGGCGGCCGCTTTGGCCTTCTCCGCCTCGTCATATGTGGGCAGCGAGGTGGCGACGCTGTAGGGCGGAGGCACTGGGAAGTCGCCCTGGAAACTGGTTTCTGTGTGCACGGCAGAGAACGATGGATTAGACAGGCAGACGGGAGAGGAGGAGATGGAGGGAGCGTCCACACACCGGGGGCGGCAGCAGCTGCTCCCAGCTCGATGGAGGCGTAAGGAGGCGGGGGCACTTCTCCCTCCCCCTGGCTCCACGATCCCGAGGGCCCCTCCCCCGCGGCGGCCACGCTGGTGGGTGGAGCCGGGGCCGGAGCGCGGTCCTGGCTGGACGCGGCCGCCTGGGCCGAAGTGCAGGGCTGCTCGCTGGACGAAGCCTCCGAGGAGTCATCCTCGTTGTGCAACTGGGGGGGGGGTGGGGGGGACACACATCAGCTGAGGGCACAGGCAGAGTGTGCACGCGCACACGCTCGCCCGCTTTCAGGGACAGAAACCCGTGAAGAGCTGTGTGCATAAATGCCAGCTCACGTGATCTCCTGGGCAGGTGTGTGTGTGTGTGTGTGTTTATTAAGCAGTCAAACTAAAGGGGGAGAAAGTCTTTTTTTTAAGTGTTGGTGTGATTATAGTGCAGGTTGCCATGGAGATGAAAATCATAGCACCATTAGGTGCTGTGCAGTAAAGTGTGTGTAGTTCCTGCTGTTTGCCCTCAGCAGAATGTTCAACATTGCAAGCAAAGAGTGTGTGTGTGTGTGTGTGTGTGTGTGTGTGTGTGTGTGTGTGTGAATGAAAGGTGATCCAAAGGTCTGCTGGTGCAATAGCTGACGTTTTTTTTATTAAACCAGATGCTGTCGTGACACCTGATCCGTCAAATGTCAGCAATGCCAGGCTCCCGCTCACACACTCACACACTCATACACTCACTGCCTCACCAAGCCCCGTTTGTAGGGCACGTACGGACGTGAGTGAATGAATCCCGGACGGCTCACAGCCGCTCACAGGCTGTTACGTAAGACGGTAACAACACAGCCACCAGCCTCCTCGTGTGTGTCCAAATATACCAGGAAGCCCTGCAGGGCCGCCCTGAGCGGCAGAGGAGCCGTTACACACACGAGAAGAAGCACGGAAAAGGTGGGTCTTGTCCACCAAACACCTTATTTTCGCCGGACTGGCCCAAATGGGACCAGCTGCAGTGAGATCAGCAGATCTGACCTTTCGCCCTCCAGACACCGAGTCCTACATCACAGGGGAACCAAAAGAAAGGCAGATTATTGTCGAGGCCTGCGCTTTGAGAAGCTGGACGCTGTGATTAGCCTCGGCTCAAGTCGAACCCTGTGGGATTAGCATCGCAGACCCGAAACCGCAGGAGCCCAGAGCACAAAGAGGACTTTCTCTCAGCCGCTCTCAAACACACCATTGTTCCTTTTAAAAGTCAAGTACAACAACAGCAACCTTCAGATGTAAGATTCGCTGGACCGAGGCTGGAATCGAACCGAAGACCCACCGCTGCCTGTCTGAGAAGCCCCTCCGCAGCAGGACAAACACCCGGCTTGACAAGTTGGCCCTTCTCTGGGGTGTTTTCTCTGAATTCTCCAACTACTTTAAGAGCTGCGGCGCACATGCTCACTAACTGTTGGAGTTTATTGTGTTTTCTGAGCTCAATAAGCTGTTAAACACGTGTCTGACTGCAATAGGACCAAAATAAACAAACGGTGGTTGGATTTGACACGATCGACGTGACGCCACAATTACTGTTTCCAGTCGGTTAACGTCAATCCTTGACTCTAGTCAAGTCTGTGGCTTGTTATGATACAAGACGATGAAATACAAATAAAGTAAATATCTGTTAGTGTTTGGGCTTTCGTCTGAAAAACGGGCCTACGACGTGACATCTGGACAGGAAAGCTAATGCTAGCTTCCAAGATGCGGAAGTGCGTAACAGTTCTAGAGAAATAAAACCCAAATATCTCAACATTTTTCACAGAGGCGTGTTTTAGCAGATAGTTCTCGCGCGGTGTGTGTGTGTTGTGTGTGTGTGGGAGAGACACTTCATTTCAAGAAAATAGCCCTGTATTAAACAAATGAACGTGTCATTGACCCAGGCCTCGTCAACCAGGCTAAGCAAACAGACGGTGTTTTCGTCCAGGCTCACCACTTGGTATCGGCTTGATGGGTCCATTCCGACGATGTCGAGCTGGCAGGCAACGCCAGCCGAGAATGTGAAATATCTTGCTTGTGGCTCCAACGGTCGTGTTCAGTTTTTTAGAGGGACGACTGATAAATGGCTGCACTAACGTAAGCGCCAGCTTCGGAAACAGCGGCGTAACCCACGGATATTAAGTTAATGTGAAGATTGCCCTTTTTTCCGGTCGAGTACTTCACAATAAAGCCTATACGTTTACCCGATTGAATACCTAATTGTCTAAACTTCCGATATTTTGCTATTTTACATCATCAATAAAGACTTAAAAAATAGTTCAGGATTTATATTTACAGATTTTATTACAGTTGATTAGAGATTTTAGATACAGACTTTGCAATTAAATATTATTTGTACGGGATATTTAACTCTTGCTAGAGTTTAGTTGGGAGTTGTTGTTTTTCTTTAATTATGTAGGTCATATCTCATTTTAAACGAATTTAAAATATCATATTTTGACAAGTGTATTTAAAATGTATTTAATAGTGTATTTTTAAAAAAAAAAAAAAAAAGGTTAAAAACAGCTGAGGTTGATTTTGAAAGCTGATACAGAGGTTCCGGTTTGACTTTGTTTAGCTTTAACATGACCGTTAGGCGCAGCCAACGCGTCCTTTCAGATTGAGGAAACGAAATGACGTCATGGACCCGTTAAACCCTCAATTGAGTCACTAGGGGGCGCTAAAGTCCACTGCGCACTGAGATGTCATTTTTAGTCTGAAAATTTTCATAGCATTTATTGACATTGTTGCTTCCAAAGTCAGCATTCTAAAGCTTGTCGTTGCTAAATTTGTGCTGCAGCCGAAGAAGTGCATTTGTTGTTTATTTCTCACTCTGCAAAAGACGATGACCCCTCTTCAAGGCTGTTTTGATAAACTGCACGCATCTAAATTTCATGCTGATGCCTCAGCCTGCGGCATTAATGTGCATTAATCCACCTTGTGTGTGTGTTTGTGCGTGTGAAAAAAGAGCGAGAGAGAGAGAGAGAGATGAAGAGAGAGAGAAAGAGACGCAGGTTTGTTGTTTTTCCCCCTCATTGTAGTTTCTTCTGTCTTGTGCCTCTGAGATAATCCTGAAACAATGCTCTGCATGAAGCTCCTGCAAGTCTGAAGCAGAACCACAGATGGTTCGCAAAGCCACAAGCTTTTTTATAATCTTTCCTCTAAGTTTTAATATATATTTTTAGATTTTTTTCTCGAGATCATTATTTTTGTAAACAGATGTGGCATTTTAGATGAGTATATCTACAATTACGGCATTTACTCATGTTGTGCATAATGACACTTGCATTCTTTTTAATTTCCGTTCTCTTAAATAAGGATTGTTGGTCATTTTGAAAGGAATATAGATTTTCTGTGTGGTCCGCCATCATTGGCTCAAAGCAGAGCAAACCCCAGCCTGAAACAGCGCAAACGTGCAGAGACTTATTGATAAGAGGCTCTTCCTCAATGAAAAATTAATCCCATTGACTTGGAAGGGGATTACTGGAGTACGCGGATCAGTTAAGCACCACCTACTGGGAGAAGGGAGTGAAAGTGATAGAGGGGAGACTGCAGACCCTGGGAAGTTGGGATTTAAAGCAAAAGAGTTCTCCGCAGCCACCCTAGACTCTTCAGCACCCTGGGGAGAAAGGAAAGACGAGGGGAGAGATTTAGTCCTGGTACATATTTCTCGCCACTAGATGGCACCATTTCTTATACACTAAGTGCATTTCATCTTTTCATGTAAACAAATCATTATGTATCAAAAAATGTGGTCGTTCTTCTCATTTTCCTGATTGATTTATTTATTTCTGCGACTTCAACCGACCTCCAGGCGTCTGTAGCCAAATGTTTGTGACGTCGGCTCTGCAGGAGAGTCAGGAGGGTTTGAACTTGATTTTCAGAGCACACTCTTTTTCCCTCTCTCTCGCTCTCTTTTCTCTCGCAGACAGCCGGGCTGTTGTTCCTTGGCAACATCATTTCAAGGAGATGAGCTGACTCTGTGAAAGCTTTCCTGTCAGACTGCGGCTGAGTGTTTTGCCGGACGCTGATGGAATCGTGTATTACAACAGAGAGACATTTGTTAGCTCCATGAGGACACCAGCAGCAATTAAATGGCCAAGCTGCTGCAATGTGTGGAGTGTGTAGGCCATTAGTGTGTGGAAAAAAAAGGACATGATCAAAAATCAGGTTTACAGTCTGAAATGATGCATGTTTAATCAAAAATACCAACACCGGTATTAGTCACCATGTTATACAAGACAGTGTTTTTGAAAATACAGCAAATAATCAGCAGTTTGAACTCAGCAGCCTGCGTTTCCAACAATGGCTCCACACTAGAAAAGAGTCAGACTAAACACTAAAAACAACAACAGCCTCTCGCCACCAAATTGGCCTCTTTTCTGAACCAAACTAGAGGAGCCAGAATGATTAAACGTGTATAATTACAGCGTCTGTGCTTCTGTCGACACCGGCTGAGCCTATTCTTTTAAATACATGTCAGGATGAGCAACGAGCAGCTGTTAATTAGCAAGAAATGTGAAAATGGAGGGCATTAATCACCCATCCACGCCTCTCTCTGTGTCTGCAGATGAGTGTGTGGGCGTGTGAGTACAATAGGAGCCGCTGGTACACAAGCATGCATGCATGATGCGTCCATGCAGTCTGTAGTGCATATGCAGGACGAGTCCAGCAGGGGGCAGAAAACACACGCTTATGCTGTCAACTTCTTTACGTGACAATAATGTTTGTGTGTGTGTTTGTGTGTGTGTGTGTGTGTGTGTGTGTGTCTGTACAAGGATCTGAGAGTAGGTGGGGCAAATTAAATTTAGTGGCACCGACGAAGAGACAGGTTTTGGGTGAAGTACCGTTGCCCGCAGAGATCAGGTATCAGTTGAACTACAGACCGGCATGCAGAAGTACTGCAGAATGGTTTTACACACAGGCCACTTGCACTGACTGATTTAGCTCCTAGGATCTAAGATCATGTTCTAATAGCTGAACATTTGGCAGCAAACACATGTGCTTGCAACTTTATCTGATTAAACTTGGGTCTCAGTTTGCTTCTGTCCACTTCGTTCTTGATTACCTTGCATCTGTTTGGCAAACTGAACGACCTTTTAGCGCGACTGTGCTGACGGAAGGCTACAGGAAAGGGTGCTTTAAAACACTTGAGCCATTAAATTATACACATCTCATCTAATCGGCTAATCGGAGTCAGGTCAAGCGAGGTGGAGGTTCCAAATCGTTGGTCGGCACTGATTTTCTTCTTCTCCAATCAGCCTCTTTTTCAGCAGCTCCAGTTAGCAGATGTGACAAAAGATATGGGTCATTCTTAATAGGACGTGTCTGTATTATTGAATCTTGGGATATATATTCTATTTAAAGGTTTAATGATCTTGCCAATCGCCGTTGCCTCTTTGATAAAAAATCCCTGCTTGATAAAAGTTTATCAAGCAGGGACTCTGTGCACGAGTGATTCCCAGGATGTCCTCTCCTTCCTACTCAGTAAAGGCCGAGTTATAATGAGGAGGACAGTGGAGGGGGCAGTAAAGTTAGAAGTGGGTTAAAGACACTGCAGATGCTGTTGTATCACAGAGTTTGGCATCATAACAAAAAAAAAACATGGAAGAGTGGATGCATTCCCCCTGGTCGACCAAGATGGCCTTTTGATGCTGAGACACACTTTCTTTCTCTCTCTCTTCATCCTTCCCGCTCTCCCTCCGAACGACTCCCACGCGCTCGCCTAGCGACTGATGAATTAAAAGTGTGTCAGTTGGCAGGCTGGGAGGAAAGAAGAGAAAGACATCAGAAAGAATTCATTCAGCAAGTTTTTTTTCCAATACCACCACTCTGCTCCCTTTTATGAGTGTTTGAAGGTTTTTTAGGGTCAAGCTCAAGACCCTTCATTTATACGCTGACTGATTATCCTCTTCATGAGCTCCTTAACCTGGATTTGGTCTCCTTTTATTTCAAAAATATAAACTATGAGTACAGTTGGTCGCTGTTGCTAAGAGAGTGTTGAGAAAGAGTGTTGTTTTAAGTCCTGCACAGCAGTGCTTTTTCAGCCACCTGAGAGTGTGATTTGAAAGAAAAAAGTCTTGGTTGACAAAGGTACAGATGTCCAGTCTCTCTAGATGTTTGTCTCTGTCAACAATGAGGATATTTTACAATCCAAGCTGCTGCAGAAGTGTTTGTTTTATACATCAAATTTCTCATTGGATTTCAGTATTTTCTGACATCAGAATTGTCCGCTAGGTGGCACTTTTTTATTGTATTCATCAGATTTTTTTTTAGCTTTACACCTTTTTAGCTTGTCAATAATGTAAAGAAACAGAAACAAGGTGGAACGCCAAATGAAGTTTATCTGTGTTTTCTCGATCGGCGTCTTCATGGTGGTAAAAGTTGAGCTCAGCAGAGATGTGAAGATATATATTTCTTGCTTTATCTTTTTTAAATGTAGAAAATCATACATTCACTTTGCACACATCTTGCTTAAAAAACCAGAATTTAAACTTCGAGGTCAAATCAGCCCTCTGCCAGCTTATTGTTTGCTCTTCGACTTAACTATTTATGATAAATTACACAAAATAGGATAAGTGGATAAAGGTTTTCTGGACGTGATCAGACCTGATTTCTATTTCTTTAGTCGTTTAGCTCCCAGTTCCTGTCAGGAAGCTTCCAAACTGCTGCATTTATCCTCCCAGTGACAACTCACTTCTTTTTCCCGCGTCAGCACCACAATCCAGAGCGGCTTAAATCAAAGTCGGCTCGGCCTGTGACGGGCTGCTGCTGCTGCTGCCGCCGCTGCTCGTAAAAAAGAAGCAGTGTTTTGTTTTGCTTCAATAACCTCTGGATGACTTTTGGTTTACTGCCCTCTCGAGTGTTTTCTTACGAGCGCCTCTGTATCTTGTTTGCTTGTCGGCCTCTCGGCAGCCATCAGGCATCACCGCGGGCGGCGCCAAGAACAATATTTTTGGAATTTCAAAAAAGCAAAGACGAGGGGACAGTTGTGATAAAATGAAAGGAAAAGCTTAAAGGGAGTATTATTTTCTCTTTCTTCCCCACTCTGAGCTGAGTATCGAGCTGATCCAGGGACCTGATGTGTTGGAAAACCGTTTCAGGGAATCTGCACATCTCCAGTCGGGTTGCTGGATGGAGCCAAAGGCTGCTCACACCTGCAGCAGGAAGTCATGCAGGTGTCTGAAAAAACAAACATATCGACGGTCTATATTCATCCTCCAGCAGAGTTGCTAACAGTAGTTCCAGTTACAGAATATTCCCTTTGAGCTGCCAGGACTGAAGGTGTTGGGGTCGATTCCAGCTCCCGGCATTCGTTGCTACGTCTGCATGTGCTGAATGTGCTTGCGTGGGTTTTCTTCACTTTACGCTCACAGTTTAAAAACATAACCTTCAGGTTCAGACCCTCAACAAGCGCGAGTGAACAGTGTGTGTCCTGTGATTGACAGGTGACCCATCTAGGGTGTATCCTATGCCTCCAGCCTGCAGCCTGCCAGAGTAGACTCTAGTACAACATGGATGGATGAAAATTTCCGTCCGTTCTGCCCTAATTATCTGTTTCCACCTTCCTCAAACTACCGAACATTGATATTCACCAACAATTAATGTAATGATATACAAGGACTCATACCTTGGGGTTAGAACACAGATTCATATTAAAAGAAGACTAAAAAGCTACCACGCATAGCCCAAGGACTGCTATACTGCAAAGAGGCACCGGGAACTGCACGCAAGGTCAGCAGTTTCTGAAATGATTTTGCATTAATAGTGTGTTATTTTGGATACCTAGGAGGGAGGAAGGGTTAAGTGTGGAGCTAGAGCGAATTAACCTGAGCATTTGACGCTCAAAGGCTTTATTCTCCACCAGTTACCAAATGTTCTTGAACGTTAGAACATCGGTTGCTCACTGCTGTAGAGCTACAAAACCTGCCTTGTGACCTATCAAACAATACATCCGCAATTAGGGAAGTGTGTGTGTTCGTGTGTGTGTGTCGGTGTGTCTGAGATGTTTTCAAATACCTAGTCAAGAAAGTTTTCTGCTCAGGAGTGTTCTGTAATAAGATGGATTTGGTGTAAATGGCCAGGGAAGAGGTCATCTTGGAAACTGGAACTTTTTAATTACTGTCGTTGCTGGGATTGGCGGTAGCAACAGTGGGCTGACATTTGCTGTCACATTCTGATGATATCAGCTATGGTTTCATTAAAACATGAATATCACTGTGAAATGTCAACTTTTGTTATGAAAATGAAGACGTTCACAAAAATGAGTGTGTGAATCTGCATGCATATTCACTGAATCTCCATTTCATCCTCAACACTAAAAACCCAGAGGTGCTGGTGGTTGACCCTGGCTCCGGGTGACCAGTGGTCATCCAGGACCAGACCATGGCGCAGGTGAACTCCTACAAGTACCTGGGCATACACACAGATATTAACCTGATGTAGAAGACCAATGGAGAAGCATTTTATCTACCGGTATCTAAATTATTTTGAAATAATTTCAGGCAGGGAGATGTGCAGTCCACTGATTTCAGAGTAGAGTGTTTGACTGTCCTCCCTCTTAATATAATTCTCAGTTGTCTTTTCCCCCAGTTTGTGTTTATTGGAATCTTATGTAGCAGCCCAACGCCTGTGTTTAAATAAAGCTCATGGGAATATCTACTTTTTGTTGTGCACGAGTAATCCCTTTGAAACCATGTTTTCTGAGACTTGTCCCTAATCAACCAGAATAACGTGCTGTTCTTAATCTGATCTCTTAGAATTCTTAGGGGGTCAGAGTGAACTATTCGCAGGGTGTTTGTTAACTTTTGTTCTCATATAAGCGGCACTGACAGTTGGTGTAGTTCTTTCTTGTAGCTCTTTGTAATAGTCCTATAATGAATAATTTCCAGAAATAATTGGCTTCCTCGTAACAGAAGATCTGATGCCACAAATTACACTTGAAACTCTGTTGTTTTTTGTGCTTGTATGTTAGCAAAATCTAAAATAGTCCTGTGAGTCTCTTTGGTCTTTCTGACCTTATTGTAATGACCTAATCATAATCTATTAAAACAGGAAAGAGTACACAATCTGCAATATTATGATGGAGGGTCTTCTTTCTCATTAGAGGATGCAGAAAATAGTAGGTTTCTGAGGGATCATCATTTATAGGAATATTGTAACACATTATAGGAAATTCACATTAACATAGAGTCAGTGTGTGTGTGTAAAAAGGGAGGCTCTCAAAATGTAATTGGTTCTTCTATAAGAGCAATAATGAAAAAAATGATGGCATAGATGTAAGCCTCAGTAATGTTGTATCTCTGACTGTTGCGTTAACAGACACAGCAGATTTCTGGACTTGATTGCAGAGTACATTACCCTGTTAATCAGCTCTGAGCTAATGTGGATGTCACTGAGTCACATTGTACTTAAAGGCTTTAATATACCCGTAAATATGCTCTGTGCAGTGTGTAGGGCAGATTTATAGGAATCAGGCACATGAAGTACTCCTTTGTGGACTGCTTTCCCGTGTGGATGTTTTTCTAGTTCATTTGCGGTGTGAATGTTGGTGTAATTATATGATGATGATATTTAAAGACAAAGGCTGACCTTCTCTTATGATGAGCCAATGTGCCAACCTGTAGCTCCTCATATTGCAGGTGAGCGGAAGATCTCAAACAGCCAGCGAGGCAACCCCAGGGGTTCCTCCAGAGTGCTTTTCTTTAATAAGCATTAGCATTAGAACGTTTTGCCACTCTGTGAAACAACAGTTGCTGGGGTACTACTGGCGAAATACATGAATATTTTTAACTACGAGTTGCACGTTCAATTAAAAACATCCACCTCCAGTTTTTTTGTTTTTGTTTTTTTGCAGTTTTTATTTATCCAGGGATTTGAATGTAATATTATTCTTCAACATTCTCACACATATTTATAAAATTCACTCTGTACAGATGGGAGTTGCTGAGTAGCTGCAGATAGGGAGTCCGTGCCTTGCTCAAGGGCACCTGTACCGAGGAAGAGAACAGTCTCGCTGACCAGAGTTGTTATTACATTGTCCTTTTATGATTTATGGGACAGTTAAATTGGTCGATCCATTTTTCAAATTCAGTGTCATGCATGCTTGCAATACCACTTACACAGGTACAAGGTATATCATTTATTTGATGGTTTTACATGATAATCTATTGAAAAAGGAAGAGAACCATACAGATATACAGTATAAATCTAAGCCTAAATACATTTTGTGGCAGCACAGAACATTTCACATTCCATTATGGGACAAAGGCCATACAACACCTGATGAGTCTTTGACTTTTTTTGTTGTTAAATATACTCTTTTTTTATGTCTGCTCACATAATGTCGTCATCAGCATAATGTCATCTATAAAATGAGCAACTGGCAGTTCTCAATAATGAGTTTGTAAAATATTTCAAAAACAATCTTTGCAAGTTACAAATTGTAGTTGCATGCAAGATAGAGTATCTGCTTTTAACAGCTAAAGTCTTGTTCACGATTCAATAACAAGAGCTCTGATAGTTATACCGACTCGCTACAATCGGCAACTGCGACTGCGGCAGAGGGCTTTCGATGGAGGGATCGTTGAAAGAGCAACACGAAGCAACTGAAAAGTTTTTGGACAACCTCATTCCATGACTTCCTGGGATGGGATCTTGACATGGAACTTGCACCACGTCTGAGTCAGAGGTCCTTTTTTTTCGTTTCTCAGACCAAATGGGCGTAAACAGGTCTTTCATAAATGCAAATTTATCAAAAAAAGGAAAGAGATTCCAGTCCCACTTTTTTGATAAATCTGCATCTACTATTGCTAGTATATGTGGTCCATTTGTGGCTAATTTATTTCTCTTTCTTCCTGAACCTCAACCTGAAGTAAACATTTTGATTTATTAGCGTTATTATTAGCAAACCTGCATTTGGCTCCATCTACACAGTAGGAAACAAAAGAAAATCAATCAAAGCCCGTAATTATTCTGGATCGAGGGCGATCCTGTTTCTATAAAAAAATTGCATTTGTGCAGCGACATTTCAAGTACAATACATTCAATTAATGATCAAACCAGTGTGTATAGATGTCACTTTACACCTTTTTCGGAACTTCAGCCACTCTCGCTCACAAACTGAGCTTCTCAACTTTGACAGAACTGTGTATCGTCAAGTTTTCTACTTTTTTTCTCATACATGCAAATGGCGTTTTGATAAAGTATATACTTAAAATGTACATTATCGTCCATGAGTGGTGACATGGTGATCTCTCTGTGACCTTCGGTGTCATGGCAACAATTACTCAGGAATTGGGAGAGGCAGGAGAGTTACAGTAGCTCTATACACACAGCTGTTTTATACTGACGTCCGTCCACAAGCGAGTAAACAGCACAGAAAATCCACACTCTCTTAACCCATTCTCTTCCTCTTTGTTATTCTCTCACTTGTCTGTGTGAAAATGGGCGTTACATTCTGATGGAGAAACAATGACCATGGCTCATAATCCTCTCCCTGAAGAATGGATCTGATACATTCAGCGCTAGTATGTGCTTATAATTCAAGAGACGCATCGTCAGTGGTCCTCCTATCAACTGAAATGCACATGCATCACGTTCTCCTGTATGACAGCGCATACAGAAGCTCTAACATGGAGAGTGAATATACAAACAGCATGTGAATCTTCAGCATGGTGGGATATTTGACAAAACATAACCAGAGCGCTAGACTGAGCTAATGCTCGACGTCGGCTTGTTGACTCCTTTGTTCTAGTCTGACAGATGCCAGCGTGACAATTACAAAATGCTCGATATTAGATCTTTTTCATCTTGGGTTGCACAATAAACAGTTTTATGTATATACACACACCTATGTACATGAAAACTGGTCTTATCACTTCACTCTCCACAACTGTTTTAGTGTTGCCCAAATGACAAGAATCAACAAGGAAAATTAGGAACTACCTTAAGACGCCTTACAAAATTTTGGGGGAAATTCAGAGGTTAAGTGACTGTTGACTAAAAGGCCATGATTTTGGCAGTTGGTGGAATCGAAGTGCAAATCTAGTTGCGCGAGCAATGGAAGGTTTAAGCGAAAGGGGAAAACGGCAGTTTTGCTCACGTTTGTGCTTATGCCTCTCACCTAAATGATCCCACACTTTCCTCTGGCAAGAAAAGGTGCTGATAGCAAGACGAAAATTTCAAACCTGAGTCACAATCACCTGGAACGCAAAGTCTTTCTTGTAAGATTGTGACAGAACCAAAGGCAAAATTAGCCAGTTTCCTGCTTTGTGGTGGATCATTAAATGCAGTAGTAATAGTGCACAAGGTACCGGGTACACACACTTGTTTGCGCATTGGTGTTTTCAGAAATTATTTGCTTTTGCATTTGACCACCTGTGTGAGATAAAGTGTCCTCTTTGCTTTTGTATTTAGAAAAATTTGCTGTTTTTTTATGCAAACATCGTATTACTTATTAATTGCTGGCTTTGTATCATCTCTATATACACGTTACCGAAAGGAGAATTATTGGACGAGTGTCACATGTCCCAATTACAGTACATATTTAAAAATTAAAAAGACCATACTAAGGATACAAAGACTGCAAATATAAAAACATTTCTAACAAGTGCTAGGTCCAAAACTCAGTCATTTCTTCAGTCAGCTCTTTTTTTTTTCTTGTGACGTGACAGTTTTTACCACGGCAGACTGGGTCATGTAGAAAAGCAAGAGAAAACAGGAAAAAAAAGGACCAAAAGAAAAAATATATAGTCAAACAACAGTAAACATGTTACTAAAATGGTCCCATCAGACATAGTAGAGCCAGTAGATGAGGTTGAAGATGGAGAAAACAGAAGGGAAGATGATCCGTGACCAGCGGTCGATCGCGTTCACATCCGTCAGATCGGGAATTTTGATTTTCAGCTGTGAAGACCGTCTCCGCAGACGACTCCGTTTCATCTGGGCAGAGCGATCCAGAGAGTGGCGGCTGGCCGAGCGCGGGCCGATGCCACCGCTTTGCTTGCGGTACTGGATGTGCGCCGAGGCCGTGCTGTCCAACTGCACCATGGACTGAGAGTTTCTAATGTCTGCCACGCTGGTGGTGATCTCACCACCCGCCACTTCATTATGGATCTCCAGGGTGGTCAGCAGGATGTTCCCGTGGCCGTGCGGCTCTGCCTGAATGCACAAAGAAATAAGAGAACTAATTAGAAACAGTAGGTCCTAATAAACGAGAAGATGTTGAGATGACTGGAAGTTCTGAGGTGCACTCCATCCGTCTACAGTACTTTCAAGACCATGAAATGTGGGTGTTGTTTACGAGGCACCGATCCAGCGGCTTACTGGATCAGACCAACATTAAAACATTTGAATAAAGACAAAACTAGGACCAATTACTAAAATGCAGACTGCTCAGAGGCCAGAAAAAGCTTTCAAAATGAGCCCAAGACAGATGAGCAAAACAGCAGTGGAGAAAACATCTATCACAGGAGTCTTGCTCCTACGTCTATTAATACATCTGCCAGTGTAGTGTCATGTTTTCACCATGGCAACAAGTCAGAGTGTCCAGAACCTGCCACTTATTGAGGGCTAAAATAATTACAACAGAAAAATAGGAAGAAAGGTTTGTTTCTGCCAAAAGACCTGTCTGTGTTTATCACTTTGAACAACAGATGTTAATACACTCAGCAGCTGCTGTATTGTCTAATAAACCGAGGAGTTTTCTTCTAACACACATGATCACAAGCAAGGGAGAAGAGAGAAGGTAGAGTTACAAATGCCCCTGTGGAAATACCATTACCAACCCCAAATATGTTTTGTCATTGACACGCATGCCCTGTGCAAATCAAGTCAACAAAACAACAACAATGGTGATTGCTCATGCAAATGTTGTGGCAGTCCCACATTTTGCAGATCAGCTTTTTCACATTTGAAAGTTTGTTAGATAGAACTGTTAGCCGTTGCTCTTAGATTTACACCTTAAGCTATTTGTGATGGCTACTACAGCCACTTAGCCAACTCAGCAGCCATTTTATTTAAGAACTCTTTTTTAACTTTCTAAATAAAACACCAGACAACATAAAATAAAATAAAAATATTACAGTTTAATTACCTAACCTAGCTTTAAATGCTAAATCAGTGAATAGCAATCTTTGTGCATGGTTTAAAGAAAGTAGGTTTGTTTCAAAATAAAACCTCCATAAATGTTTAGTGGTAATGCTCCAGGCCTATTTTACATCGTAAAAGATTACATGGCTTTTAAAGTGCAAGAAATGTGGCTTCTTAAGATGACTTCAATGGGATATTCACACATGGATAGCATGCATTTGTCCAAGTCCATATTCAGTACACCAGCTTTGACAGCATGAGCGTCATTTCAATGTCTTGGATGACAGATTCAAAATGGAGTCTCCGGAGAATGTGTCAGCGTTATGAAGATGTCTGCTGCTTGATTCATTCCATGGATGGGGAAATATTTTTTTTGTATCGAGGCATAACAGACAAAAGAAATGAAATAAAAACTCTATGTCAGCTGATGGCAATGGTGGCTCAAAGATGCTGAAGAGTCTCACTTGACAGAACAACTCACCGAGTGTGAGTGGCGAAGACCTCTAATCTGATTGGACCGCTTTAGGGACGCGGTCCTACTACCTGCCTCCTGAGGAAATGAGAATATTCAGCCACATGTGGGGAACAGACGGCAAAATATTTTAACCACCATTGACTACAGAAGCTTCTATGAGAGATCCCCGGTGAATTGGTGCACTTTTCGCTAGTCAAGGCCATTTTTGTTCATGTGGGAGGTAGAAAAACATGTAAATTAAACATTTATTCAAGTGTTACGTTAGATCCATTAGCAACAAGCGCTCTGAACCGATCAATACATCCCAACTCACCCTTGCGGCGTCATACTTGGCCACCCTCTCGTTGTTGGCCTTCTCCGCCTTCTCTGCCAGCTTCTTCTGCATCTGAGGCCCCCTCCCAAAGAAGATGTAGTTGACGAAGGCGTACTCCAGCAGGGCCAGAAAGACCATGACGAAGCAGCCCATCAGGTACATGTCGATGGCCTTGACGTACGGGATCTTGGGCAAGGTCTCTCTCAGGTGGGTGTTGATGGTAGTCATTGTCAGCACCGTGGTGATACCTTCAAGCAGGAAACAAAAAGTGAAGAAACTGAGAACCAGTTGTGGCTAAAAACCTTCTCAATTGTATATTTTCCTTGAATTATTACCCAAAGACAATGTTAAGGAAAATTGCACAAACTAAATCAGAAAATGTACATATTGAAGCTTTTTTCCCCTCCTATTACTCATTTGAGTCTGGTAGTTAGCTCCAACCTGTCTGTTCTGGGCTTGTCTTAAAGATTCTCCCATCATCCCCTGTGCTTCTTCTGGCTTGTTAGTAACCTTAAGGTCATGTTCAAGAAAATTCCAGCAGATCTCTTCAATGTTGCTATAGAAACAAGGATTTTTTTTTTCATTGTAAATGTGTTTCTGCACTTTTTCTAACAATCCAAAGGGCCCTTTGACACTAATGCAGAAAAAAAAAAACAAACAAAAAAACAATAATGTGTGAAAGCCACATTGTGGATTTGAAGGTAGAGAACATGTACCGTAAACAGTGTTCCATGGTCATCAAGTGGAAAAAACTCAGTAGAATAGTGCTGTGTGTGTATACTCACCAGCTGCTTGTAAGCATAACCACAAGAGTTACGCGGTGGCATGGTTATTTGTTCATGGTTCTGTTGTTTCTTTACTGGGTGTTGTATCACCCAGTAAAGCATTGTAAATTTAGCATTGCAGTAATGACACGTGGCGTTTAGCTTGACCAGTGCAAGCTCTCAAACTCTTAGGTCCGTGCATGGTCTTGGGTTTTGTTGTCAGTGTTGATTATCTTTTGTCCACTAGGGAACGTGGCAGTTTTAGTCTTCGCTAGTGACAGGCGCATCTCCAATGCATTGCCATCAGCGGCATATTTAAAGCAGCTGCAACTGAACACTCGTCTTTCGTTTAGAGCGCTTACCACGATTCCCCAGGGAGGTGATTTTAAGTCTTTAAGTCTTGGACGCAGAGGACCTTTCCTGCGAAGAACCTGGCCGGCAGAGCCTTTATTGTTTTTTCTGCCATTAGAGTGCCTTCTGTTAGAAGGAACCTCAGCCTTGTGTCTGCACTTGTGGACTAAAAAAACTTAACACAAACACTGCAGAAGCATGACCAAATTGGGCAATATGCTGACATCAAAATACAAGGAATCCTAACTATCCTGATTACAGACACAGATAACAGCTAAATAGAAACCACAATCCCCCATATGCAATGTGTACAAACGCGGAAAATGTAGTCTTACTGTGCAGCCTAATTAGCACAACTGCAAACTGCAGCACAAAAACGCAACACTCACTCATATTTATGTCAACTGTTAGGCTATAACGCTGCATCTTAGTTCATTACAGATGTATGTCTACTACTTTAGCCAATGTTCCTGGAAATAAATTAAGCCCATTAGGAGCCACACGCACACACACACATACACACGCACAACAAACACATCTGTAGGATTTCTAAGCACGTGTATTTGCGTGTTTATGTGCCATAAAGTACAATGAAGAGGCGAGGGGGCAGGGAAGGGAGTTGGATATCAAAGGTCAATGGAACCCTCAGTGTGATTTATTGGCACATTACACGGCTAACACAACTAACACCTACATGGTCTACATGTTGGCAGGGGCCACTCCAGAAGCATGCATGTGTAGATGTTAACATGCACGTGCACGTCCAACATGTCCCTGTCCCTATTTGATGGCTCCGATGCTCTTTTTCTTCCTCTTGTAGACAGCCTTGTTCTTAATAGGCGTTCTCTCAGCTGCACCATTACTCTCCGTACTTCACTCGCTCACTCCCATTGCACTCTCTCTCTTTCCCCCCATCCCTTCCTTCGCTCCCTGTTCGGACAATTTAATCATGGGACCCACGCGCCCCTGGGCTCCCCTCCTATT
>CAAE01014975.1:600009-643821 GCA_000180735.1 Tetraodon nigroviridis
CCAGCTGACTCGAAATCTCATGTTTGCCGCCTGATTGCTTGTGTCATCTCCAACGACCTGCTCGGAACACGGTTGTTCCGTTGCTTCCCACGAGCGACCTGCTGCTTTACTTGCTGTCTTGTTTACACCTCACAGGAGCCCCATACTGTGCCTTCACGCCCACTCCAGCTTACCTCATTAGGAAAAGAAATTATGCCCACTATAAACAAGATCATTTTAATAGCTGCACCTGGCCTTTTGGTGACCATGGCAACCGCAGAAAGTAGTTTGTAGTAGGTCAAACATGTGTATTTATGCTTTAGCCTCTAGGTGACATACACACTGCAGCGTTTACACGCTGCACGGATGATGGATTTATTTTCGTATTTCCACAGCAAAACACACGTGGACACGTGTGCACGTGTGCATGTGTGCATGTATTCATTTGTGTCAGGCCCCTTCTTTTTCTCCCCTCAATACTGCTGGACTTATTTACCATTTCATCACCGGGTGTTTGTGGACAGTGTTTAGGGCCCGTAGAGGGTGCTTGGGTGAACCGCGGTCCCTGAACTCATCAGAGAAACCCGACTACCTGCTTCTTACCAAGTGCCACTCTGGCTGCTGAGGCATCGTAGTTGATCCAAAAGGAGACCCAGGAGAGGATGGTAATCAGGATGGATGGCATGTATGTCTGCAGGATGAAGTAGCCGATGTTTCTCTTCAGTTTGAAGCTCAGGGACAGTCGGGGGTAGGCACCTGAGGGGGAGGCAGGGGCACAGTTTCAAGGTGGTGTTTAAAAATCACAAAATACACAAACATTCACTCTCCTTCAACAGGTTTAAAAGCATAAAAGGTGCAAACAACAGAAGATACAGCAGGAGCAGGCAGGGATACCTTGTGTTTTTGTTTCAGTTTCCATGGCAACCCCAACAGCATGGGATAGATTTATTGCCATGGTAACAAGTATCCCTTTTGCTGAGGCACACCAACTCTCTCTCTCTCTCTCTCTCTCTCTCTCTCACACACACATACACAAACCCGCAACCCTATTTATGTAAAGCTGTGACACAATATCCAGGACGGTGATAAAAGTTTCAGTTTCGATTCACAAAATCTCTCATTTTGCCTTTCCTTTACATAATTAACACGATGGGTCTGCAGGATTCAGTAGACTACAAAACAACTTTACCAACGCGCTGCAGAGGAATTAATAAATCAGGGAGTAGAGACAGAAGAGAGTTATTATTTCTGTAATTATTGGTGACGATCAGAATGATGCAGCCTGACTCACGCAGGGTTTGTAATCGATCTCCAGGCTGATGACTGTATTGATTGAATCCCACTCCTACTAATAGGTTACTTGTTAAAACTATGGGTCATTATGGTGTCATTTCTTTATCTTTGTGACAAAATGTAAATACTGTTAAATCTAACCAGGCACTAATTGCAGCATAATCCCGAGTGTCCTTTTTGTTTCCAAAATAATGGCAGGGTTGTTATTTTTGGAAAAATAATCCTAAAGATTTTAATTATTTTTATTTTAATTGTATTCATATTTTTTTATAAATTATTTTTTAAGCAGCACCCTGTGGCCAGAAATCGTACTGCAGTTTTACCGTTCTTGTCCTCAACAAGGATATTAGACATTATTATTATTGTTAAAGAATTTATTATTCAATCATTTAGTCATAAAATTTTTCTTGGGGCTTTCAGGATGTTGAATTACTGGAGATGACACATGAATCTAATCTCTGATATTCATGGAATTTCACATTTGTAGGATTCATGTAATTGTAACACTTATGGAGAATAACTACCTTTTCTCCCTGATACAACTGTCTATCCAACTGTTATCATTTATGGCTGCAATAGAAAAAGGGGAACCCCAAACCTTTATCTTCTTCTCTTTATCACAGCCTAAAAAAACATAGTTTTGATGCTTGCAGTGGAATTTAGCAATATCTACTGTATATGTTACATTCATGCTCTTGCAGAAATTTACCACATAAACGCTGGTTGATATAACGCTCAAACATCAGACTGGCCTATATTTGGCTCTTTCAGCCTGACAGCCGTAAGCAAAGTCCAAGCGTTCTAAACTTAATTCTGAGTGTTTAAATGAGAAAAGACTGGTGCTGGTCCTAAAATATCCTATTTTATTATTTGAATGCCTGCATAGCTGCTCCTAAATTGAGTAGCCGTGTGCGTTTGCATCAGCCCCCCGCGAGAAAAGAGTAGGCTGAGGTTCAGGCGTGTGTGGGTGTATAACAGTACCGGCTGTAACTGCTACACCAAACAACATGCGCGAGTGGGAGGAACAGCATGTGCAAAGCCGACGAGGAGGCAGGATGCAGGGACAAGTATTAAAGTTGAGTGGAGGATGACAGAACGACAGCAGACTCTGGGAAGATGACAGCACTGACGAGTGGGAGGTCTGCTGTCTGTCATTCGTTGCCCTTGAGAGCAGGGGTGGTGTTCTCATGTTACACAACAGTTGAGGGGTAATCACTAGGGGGGTTACACTTTCTTCCAAAAGAAAATACGAAAAAAAAAACCCCAACTGTTATGCAAGTATTGGCTTTTTGCTTATGTTTAGTACAACAGCTTTAGCATGTCCGGCTAAATGTATTCATACCTGCAGCAATCGACCCAAATCCTCCCCGAAGACTAACAATTCAAAAAGAAAATTTGTTCCCTTCATCCAAAAAAATAAAGGAATTTCTTTAAAAAGTCATTTGGGTGTGCAGCTGGAGCTGGAGGAATAAATCACACCTTTAAAACTGCTCTGTCTTCTTTCATGCTTCAAAATTAGATGACTGTTCCAGGCTTTTGCTGACAAAATACAGCAAAAGTAACATAAAATAAACATGCTCTTAAATATTTAAAGCGTTGTTGTAAATCTCTTGAGTTTGACAGAAGAGATGATCAATATAACTATGCTAACAACTAGCTTCAATGTAATGCAGCATAAATGTTGCCTGGTCAAGTTCGTATAGGAACATGCATACTGCAACAAAGAGCCGGTGTTTATGTTTGTACATAGAGAAGAATAATTAATGTTGTGGGCCACACTTCACATTAATATATGATGCTGTGAGAGCTTGGCTTTTTTTCCCCTGTTTTACAGAAGGATAATTGGAATTCTGTCAACCTAGAAAAGAGAATATATAACAGAAGCAGCAATGAACAGAGGGGACAAATGGAGGGGGGATTTCAAGGCTGGCGGGTGGCACATGGAGAAAATCTGTTCATTAGTTCGATGAGGGGAACCATTGATATGCTTCGTGCGAGGCAGCGGACCGCTGAGCACCAAAGTTTACCTGTGGACCGCCCATAGGGACACTTCTCATCAACAAATGTACTAAGGCGTGCTATGCAGACAGATGACAGATTCCTACAGCGACGCTGTTGGATGCGAAACCGTTCTAAAATAAAGACACGCTGAAGAGAAAATAAAGGGAGGAAAAGAGAAAAACAGAGTCTGCAGCTGCAGAGGGGCTCTACAAAAAAGACAAAAAAACACCAACCAAAACAGCCAAAACCACCAACAAAAGGATAATTTGCATCCTTTTTGGATTGGGGATGAGGTTTGTTTTTTGTGAGGATAACTGCAGTGGGAAACGACTCCATTACCAAATGTCACAGAGCTTTTATTTCCATGCTACAGCCGCGGACAGACTGCGACTGTGCACACGTCTCCGCTGACAAGATTATACAGCAGTTAAGTTAGGGAGTGTCAGTAAAGATCTGCATTCTGAACTAAAAAAAAAAAAAAAAACAACACAAAAACATGTAATTTAGAAACTTAATATAGAAAGCTTGGGGTTCCATACATTGGAAAGCCCAGGGGAGCAATCAGGCTGCCTGCAGTGCTCCCTTCACCAATTAATTACAACTTGTTATGAAACACTGTCACTGTTTTTCATGTGGAGCAACTTGAGAAATCTCAAAATGTCATCCTGTTTTATTAATTACCCCCAAAGCTGGAAAACACTACTAAAAAAGAGCTACACTGCAAATCTCTAGCGCTTGATTGATGTGCATTTGTGATGTGTAGAATATCAGTAACTGTTCTTCAGGGGTTTATGGGATCCAACTAATTGCAATGATGCCAACATTTTTAAACCTGGCCCAAAGCATTTTCACAGGTTTTTTTGGAGCAAATAAGATGTGTTTTCTGTTCTGATGACAAATTTATTTCCAATCAACTTCCTGTCAGGTCTCCTCTCTTTTATTGCCTGTCTGCTTCTCTGCGGCTGAATTTAAGCCTCATCTTTTCATTATTTTAGCTCAGCTCCGACTCCAGAGGAGGGCTCTGGGGAGGACATTGATTCTAGATTTCGTTCTTGATTAGGTTCTCCTTGAACTGCACTTTGCCCCGAATCAACGGACAAAAAAAAAAAACAAACAAAGATCCTTCCTGGGCCTCCTATCGACACCAAAAATCTGCTGCATGCTTTTTTACTGGTGATTGAAGGGTCAACGCCATTTTTCCTGGGGTTTCCAGATAAATGTCCCCCTGTCACACTGATTCGTGGCATCGAGCGGTTTAATTGATTGGGTTCTTCAGCAACACTTTGTTAATGTCAGCATGATAACCAAACCATTAACTCGGACCTCACCCGTCAGGGTCAAGGACCATCTGGCACTGCAACCAATCTGCTCTGTAAATCAGTGTTTATGGCATCTTTTCGGGCTTGTTTGCATTCCGGCATCCTTACGTCAACCTCTGTTACTTGCGGGATACTTCAAAGGCTGAACATCTTCTCACTTCAATCCAATTAGACGGCCTGACAAACAGAACTCAGGCTCTGAGGGTTTAAGATCAACAGATCAACAGATAAAGCTCTGGCACAGATCTACTAGTAATCTACCAATCAAGTAATTAGATTCAAAATCTGGCCAGAAGCTCAACACCATCCACTCCAGGTCTTATGGACGGACAGCAGAGTACCGCGGAGTTACCTGTGGAGAAGACAACGTTTCTGGACACCAGCTTGTAATCGACTATGGAGAACTGAGGCAGCTCAATCCGTGTGACTCCGGTCACGGCCGACTCGCCTCCTCTCCAGTAGAACTCGATGTCATCTGTGGTGTAGCCATCTGCACGGGGAAAAAAACAGAGAAGCACACACACACATGCAGATATTCACCAAGGTGTAACCATCTGTCTAACCAACACTGGAGACCGAGATATTCAGTGTTGCTCATCATCCAACTGGGCTGTCATTTGGGATGGAATAAAAAAAAAAGAAAACATGTTTGAAGTTGCTTCCAACAACCAGACGCTACTTTGAAAAGCAAGTCGGTTAATGGGTTCACTCGAGTTTAAAATGTCGGAGAAATTTGAGGAAAAAAATGGGTATTTTCTCTACCCCCAGAAGCTCCCGTCTCTGCTCCTTCATTCTGACACAACAACCCAATACATCCATCTGGCCGTCCCACAATCCTTCAGCGCCTCTCTTAACAATGCCATTTAGGGCAGAATGTGTGCGTGTGTGTTTGTGTGTATGCTGCTCCAAACAAAATCCGCAGGAGGTGCTGGAGAAACTTGACTTCCGGTGTCAACCTGGCCTTCCCAATTCCTCAACCGCAAACCTGAGTGAACATCCAGGTGACGTATAAAGATGTATGATCTGCAGATGCCTCATCGGGATGTACACCTAATTGCCTTCACCTGTCAAGATGTAGAACCCCTAGAGGTTATCTGGCGGTGTTTCACATGGGTTGCGAGAGGAGACCTTCAGGGATTTGTCCTGCGCATTGGAATTAGGAGAATTTGTAGGCCTGTCTGTTACTCTTCTGTCTTCAGGAGATTTGCGTAGTTTTGTGCGGCTGTTGACTAAACGTTGCCCTTCCTCTGTGGCAGAATGGCTTTTGATGAACCAAATTACCTCTCACTCCAGGCTGGAGGACTGGTCAGGTGATTGGTTGCCTACAAAACTGGTTATTCTAATGATGTAAAACAAGAGGAAGTCAAAAGAAGCAGCAAGGAGGCTTTCTAGTTTGTCGCCTGTAGCCACAGATAAAGTCGTACTTCTGGTATACTTAACAGTTAGCATAAACCAATGTGATAACTGGTGCAAAAGTGTTTTTTTTTTATTGGATGTACACACATTTCTACAGTGTTTTGTGTTCTTTTAAAGGTCTTTCAGAGTGAAAAAGTGCCATAAGTATACACTGCAGGTTTACAAATACACCATCTTCTTTTGGTATTAGACAACTATATCAAAGCAGTCATCTACACAGAGCAGAAAAAACAGTTTTCCATGCTATTTTATCCTACATTCCAGCTAGTAGGGTGTACTGACAGCCAGTCTTCCAGTCATTAGAACATTCTACTCACAGCTCTCAATCTCCAGAGTGCAGTTCTGTTCATCCAGGGGATACCTCCTGAGGTCCATCATGCATGCTGCAGTTGTAGTTATCCTGAAATATAGGGTATAGAAAAGACTATTTTCAGTCCTCAGTGTGGTTTTGCCAGTATCCAGTGTCTGCTGATCAGATATTGGCCAAGAGAAGGTATCCCCTTGTTTATCAAGCCTATGAGATCAAACAGCAGATAATCAGACAATTCAAATAAACAGCAAACTAAATGCAAATTGGTAATGACTGAAGCCGAGTTTGCTCCGGGTAAAAGCCTGCTGCTTGGCAGTTGGCCACTGGGTCCCTTTATGTAGCCAAGACTCAGATAAGACTGTGGAAAACGCACTAAGTGATATTAGTATACAGCTCATTTTACATCAGCACCGGCTGACAAAATACATTTTTATCATCTCAAATCTATGGCAGCCTTTTAGCAAACCCTGCTACCTCATCATTATCGAAGCGTCCACACAGCCACAAACTTAAAGCATCAGCAAAAACTGAGCAAGTCAACTTATTGATTGAATGATTGAGAGAAAATGAGTTGATATGGATAGATCTGCAATAATAGCGAAAGGAATTGGTGCCCTGCATGATGGAATAAAACATGCCTAGTTAAACAGATGAATTTATTTTGTGTAGTTTATTAACTACACAAAATATGAGGAAATATTTTAAGTAAATAATTTTGGAGTTCTACGGCAAAGGATATATTTTTTTAAGTTATGGTAAATAATGTTATATTAAATTAGGCAATATTACATAAAAATAAATAAACCCAGAAATTCAATTATTGTCAAGAACTAGCAAATCTATTACAAATCATTTTGTTCTTGATAGTTAAAAATGTATAATTTCTGGATCTGGATTCCGTAAAAAGGCATTTCCTCAAACCTGAAAGTGGAACGACTCCGAGCCCTGATAGGAGCCCTGATCTCGGCACATTCTGTGGCTTCACCTGACATACATTTATGTAAGAGCTAATTTCCCAAACAGCGCAAGGCTCGCTTGCGCTTTGATCCTTTGAAAGCACTAAAAGTAGCCCACGAGGCTAAGTGCTGTGAACTCCGCTTGCATAACCAAGCATAGCAGCATGATTAAGAGGTATAAACACTGATGGGTACAATTACACACACACACGCACACACACACACGCACGTGCGACTCTTCACTTTGCACTGTAATAATTCAAAGCATGCATCCATATTCATAGGTCATGCTAACTCTTCTGAACCTGCCTGTCTGAAAGATCAATGGGAAGATGAAAACAAGCTGCCCGCTCATCAACACCCTGGTGCATGTTTGCGACCTATACCTGCACTCTGCCTCTTCGAGCGCTTAAATGGAGCTTCGGACACATTAGAATTCAGCTCGAAGTCACGAACACATGAAAACATTTTGACCCTGGGATTTCAGTTGTAGCTGGCTGTGGAAAGTGTGACTCATTTGCATGCCCCAGAACAAGCACGCTCGAAGAACATAAATTACCAGAACTGCTGCAGTGTACAACATAAAGAAACTATTATTAGCATTCATGTGAAGTTCACATGCACACGTTCTCTCAGTGTAACCGCTTTGCACGTGGATGTCTGCGTGATCGCAGCCCTGCTCCTTTTCACAACTACCGACTTTCATTTCGCACACTTCTCTAAGGTACCGGGCAACGTTGGTCCGCATACTAAGCTCAGATGCTCAGAAAGAAAAAGGCAGGATTAGCTGTCTGTTGGGGACAGGCACCACTCTGCACCAAGTGGGCGAATGGCTGACGCGCTCCGGTGGTGGGAATCGAAGCCCACCTGAGGCCGTAGAGAACGGTCCCATCCGGGTGGAGGCGGATCATGCGGTTCTTCACAGTCACTCCGTGGACAAAAGACTTTTTGTCGTTGAGGAAGTAAGTGTCAGGGACCCACAGCTGGTCGGCAACCCTGTTATCCAAGGTCAGGTTGAGGGGAATCCCCAGGTAGGCCAGGCGCTTGTCTCTCCAGTACTGTTGGAAGTACATGGTCAGCGTGTAGTCCTGCGGGACACAGGGGACAGACACAGGTTAGACCTTCCACTGCTGCAGTGCTGAAGGCGTTAGCGTCAAAACAAGACATTTCCCCAAACTCTTTTCCACCGTTAACAGTTTGTGCTCATTAAATGACACGGCGTTGGAGCTGGGAAGGAGTGTGGGCCCACAGGTTCAAACAGCACTGCCAAATTCTCTAAAGTCATACATTGTACCAGCAGGTGGGCGGCTTGACTCATGTAGCTGGAGCTGGAGAGGAGAGGTTCATGAAAAGTGTTGACTGATATCAACAGTAGTGTATCTGAAAGATTGATGCAGTGATTCACAAAGCTGTCCCAGGTCACCTTAAGAATCGACCCCCTCTAAGTTCACCAGGTTGACTCTCAAGAGTTAGACCGTTTGATTTTTCAAAGACTTCATTCCAGTTGCTTTTACGCTGCAGCTAATGTTCTCGCTCCATAGGGGACTCAAAGGAAAATGCGGATTAAAGTACTGCTTGATTACCACTCTCAGGGGTGGTGTAGAATTTGTTTATCTAATTGGTGTTTTTCTATTAGCTAAATGCAAGCAAAATCAAAAAGAGAAGAATCAGAATGGCACAATTACAGAGTTTAGTCCTGTAATGTAAAACACAATCTTTATTAGCTGGTAATGCTAATTCGACATAAACATTTGTTCGCTCCGTCAAAGAGCTTATGTAGAAAGTGGTGTTTGTTTGATTTGACAAGGAAGAGATAATTAAATTTGTTAATCTTCCCTGGATTTCGGAGAGACCTTTACCTGTGATTTTCTAAAGATCAAAGCCATGCACGAATGTAACTGGTACTGGTTAACTTATACAGTTATTTTACAGTTGAACAACCTCCATTAAAGCTAGAGAGAATGCTGGAACACCTGCTCAGGTGCAGAAATCCATCTAAACACCAGCTAACACTCACAGGTGCGCCACCGTCTACCTGCTGTTAAATGAAGTCATCAGTGCGTTTAACTCACTGCCACAGTTCCATTTTAGTTTTTACTTAATTTACGGGGTTTAAAATGTAGTGAGCCAACCTCCTGATTAATGTCGGTAATTATTGATCCGTAAAGCGATTTCTGAGCAGGCCAGCAGCGCAGCTTTAGCGCCATCATTTACTAGTGACGTACGATCAGGCTGGGCTATGCTCTGTTATAAATCCTGATAAATCATTAATACTGTCAGACAGAGGAAGTTGTGTTTTATCATGAAATACAGGGTGCCTCATGACAAAACTTTTAATTTAAACTTATTAATTACAGTAAAAAAATAAATAAAAAAGCTCTTCTTAATAAAGAGAACACAACACACAACCTGTGATTTGCAAGGTCATTGGTGGAGCAGGTATCGGACCTACACGATACAGAACATTATAGCTTTAATGATATGGTGGCTGCAATTTGTGACAAATGTTTAAGATTAACGGACAGATGTAAACATGTCAGAGAAAGAAACGGATGTCCTTTTGGATAGAAGACGAAACGTTTTCAAAGAAAACTTAAACAAGCCCAGATGAAAACATAGTCTACTCTTAGATACCTATGACCTACACAGACAAGCTGGTATCTTGTCTGTAATATATGATGCAAAGGTTGCAAGCACTAAAAGCTCTAGCTCCGTGTTACAGCAAATTTGGCAAACAATTTTCAGGACACTGTTGTAAGTTGGCTGGTTTCTGCCATTTAAGCAGTTTTTGAGCAGAACGACTGAGGAAATTGTGAACCAAACCCTTCCCTCTTTTTTTTCCCACATAATCCACTTACCAAAGCTAACAGTCTATTTCAGTTTTTATCGCAGCCTGTCTGCACCTCTCCTCCCCCGCTCTTTTTCTTTCTCCCTGTGTTTCTCTCCTCGGGGTGATGCCGTGATCACCCCTCTGCCCCTCTGTGGGGTTGCAGTGATACCAGCCTGCACCGAGCTGGTTTTGGCAAAGCACACGTGCATTTGTTGGCACTACGCTATTTTTAGGTTCTAGCCAAACGCAAAAGTGAACATTATGACTGCAGTAGGCTTGCTGTTTTCGCCAAAAGGTCCACATCCCCCCCCTTTTTTTTTTTGCCTCGCAGCACTGTCACTAATACTCGAGAGGTTTTGCATTTTCATGAGAGGGCTACCAGAATGGAACTGAACGCCAAATCATCCCCTCGCTTCCAGCACAGATCCAGATTGTTGCACAGTGTGAGGAGGAAAACAAAGTGGCATGGGCCAAATGTGCCATAAGTGTGCTGTGCGTTGGTGGACCCGTGGTGCGTTTGGTGTCCACAACCCCCAAAAGGCTGGATCCAATCTGGCATGGATTCCTACCTCTCTGCAGTGCTTTTTTCCCCCCACCTGAAAGGGTTTGTCGGTGACATTGACATTGAGCAGAGCAGCAGAACATTGACATTGATGACTGTTTGGAAAATTAACTGGTTAATCAGAGAAAATTACCTTTAATTGCCACTTGTGTCTAATTTGTTGGTACCATCCTACATTAGGACACTCAAGAGATGGTGTTATCCCTCTTGATCATTTTTTAATAATTGAAAAAATGCTAATTGCTTTTTTGCCAATGTTATTGTGCAAGGTGCTAGATAGATGCTGATGTGATGCTAATTTAAGTGCAGATGTGCGCAGTTTTTCATAATGTGATAAAGATTTGCTTGTTGATATCTATTTTTTCTGGTTGCAGGTCTGTTGCCAAAGGGGAATTTGTTTTTCTGGTTTTATTGTGCTTACGTCTCGGGCGGGCGGACACATTGCTGTGGAGCATCATGATTGATTCCAGGACCCGCGAGTTTAAGCGATGCAGGCACCTCCCCTCCTACATGGGTTAATCTTCCTCCTTTGAATATCTCTCCCCTCTTCTGGGAATGCTGGGGTTAACCATTGATGCGTCGCTTGAATAGATCGGAGAATAAATCACCGACATTTCCAAGGATAGGGTGACATAGAGGGCAATAAACCTCATCAGTCATCGTCCCATTACAGTGGTCAGTGTGGATTGATCACAGCACACGGAGAAAATTAAATTTGCTGCAAGAATGAGAGCTGCAGACTTGGATTTTCCCTTCTCCTCCATTACCACCGTAACTCTACCCTCCATCAATCCACCCCTCCAATGACTAATAACTTTTACGCCGCCTTGTTTGGACCCTTAGCGCATCAGCTCGGCTGCCTCCTCCCACCTCGCCCCTTCATTCAGGGTGTGCTTCGATCTGCCGCCAGAGTATCAGCAAGCGGGCAAGCCCCAGCGAGCGACTCCAGCTTCTGGTAGGGCATAAATGATTTAAATGAACAATGTAGCCTGTACAAACACATAGCAGCTGAGAAATCCTCATCAATCTTTCATGGAGGCAATCAAATAGAATTCCAGATGAGGATGAGTTCGGCTTCACCTGCCCTGGAACTTTATTTTTCTCTTTTTAAGGGACTCTTCTATGAACCAAGCCCGTGCATTATGAATTATTGACAACTCATACACATGGATTCCCAGTGCACCCAGCTACCCTGCTGCTGTTTGCTTATTAGCATATGTTTGGAGGGAAGATAACGACAGTGACCACTGGAAAAGACTTGCAGCGAAGCCTCAATTATTCAATTAACTGGGCTGGATAATCACTTGCATTCAGGGTGTGTGAGAATTCAGATAAGCAGTTTTGGCAGCGAATTGACCCATAGTCAATTTAATCTTGCTGTCTCTCTCTCTGTAGCATTAGCATGACTGCTGTTAGGATAGCGGTTGTGTCTGAGAAGTGTACCGCTAGTGCTGTGTCACCACGGCACCCGTCCTCAGCCCAACAGGGCTGGGTAAAAACAGAAAGCGTCCTTTGTCATCTCAGCATCAGGAACCTCTCTGCATTGGAGAAATATCCAAATAAATGTTGTCCTGGTTAGGAAAAAAAGGGGAATAAAAACAAAAACATTGACAGTATGAACAGGTGAACCTCCACCAGTCAAGCCGAGCTGTTGGAGTCACTTTGGAGTCGTTTTGCCACCCTCCCTCAGGACGGCCCTGAGGCGGTATATCACCGCGGTGTGGGGGATATCCCTCTGCGGGTTCCTGTCCCCCCTCCTCCTCTTGTGGTAAAAATAGCGCTATCCCTTATTGAGAGCCACTGCGGGGAGGTGACTGAATTGGCTTCTTTTTCTCCTCTCAATGACAGTGTCAGCTTTCAATATATAGGATAATTTCCTCATTGTCTCATCTTTTATGATGTATTGCCTCATAGGAGCAGGTTGAGGGGATGGGAATAAACAGCTATAATTGAACAAATAGGACATTTTTCACTTCTATTATAGTGTCAAAGTTTAAAATAACCAGAGTTTTATGATTTATTTTTTTATTAGCAATATTTTTGCTGTTGTGTATCACTTTCCTTCTTAATGAAATAATACAGTAAATAAATGGAAAATCTTTCAAAATGACAGTTTAGCAAAAAAAGAAATTAAGAGTGACACAATAACAGTGATTTAAATTTTGTATCTGCCCAAAAATAATTGAAAATAACCAAATTTATCATGGGAAAGATTCTGTGTTGATGTTCTTCTCTGAATACTAATGGCTACGAGTTCTGCTAGTGGCTGACCTACAGCGGCGTTACTGCAGTGTTAATGACGGGAGGAATGTGAAGGAGTTTTACAAATTATCTTTGCCTTTTTTTTTTTTAAAGGTCACCAGTTGATCTCTGGAGGTGCTGCCGGCTGCTTCGACAGTGGGTTAGGTTCACACATGAAATGATGAATCACCGAGGTGTGAAGAAAGGTTCACCTAAATGGGAGGTCGAGAGGTTTCATCCTTGTTTGTCCTCCCCGGGGAACTGTTTTTCCATCCACATTAGAGCTGTCTATTAGAGTCTATTTTATTGTTTCCTTCCAACATTTAGCATTAAAACCTAATACTGTTGTGTTTCCCATTCATCTTCTGGTCCCTGATTATCTCAGACTCCTGACGAAGCTCAGAAACTCTAGCCTGACTGTCTGTCACTGTGACATGCTGGCAGCCACTGTTAAGTGCTAACCCCTCTTATGAATGTAGCTCACGCTTTAACCCTTTTTATTTCCCTGGATGCTTGCCTGGCACCAAGAAAGGAAATCAGGTGGTCTGCTGTCAGTTTTGCATTAATCGGAAGAGCCGGCGCAGCCTCGCGATTCTGAGACCATTAGCGGGATCGTGGAGTTAAAGCCGTCAGAACGGGCTGTCCCGCCACCGGTGCACCCGTCCTTCCATCAGGTTGGCTCCGCGAAACCAGGAAGTGCCTGCTCGGCTTATTCTAACTTTCACTGATCATCACTTCATCCTACAGCACTCCCTCTCCTGAGGCCAATTACATTCCATCAGGCAGGAAGCCGGATGTGGGATAAAAGACATGGGGGTATATTAAGCCACACTCAGTGCACAGAGAAAAGAAAGATATGCTCTTTTCGTATAGCTGGAGGACCTATATGGGATAATTAGGGTGACACAGTTTGCGCACCAGCAACATCTGATGCCGAGGTTTATTTAATGTGGAACGCACCATCTGGTGGTAACCTTGGTGATTATAGCACACCTGGGGTCAGATCACACCGTATAGCTAGAGCTTAATTAACTTTAATGCTTAACTAAGTCACTTGATGCTGCAATGTGCATGTAAAACCAAAGAAAGTGCTTTTCATGTGCTTTGGAAATCCAATCGAGGCAGCGGGAGAGAGAGAGGGAAAGAGAGATCTTTTCACCTTTTCATAAAGACAGATTTTTTTTGGGTTGTTTTTCTCTCTGACACCCACGCGCAGCCGTGGGCGTACAGATGACTGGCTCGTTCAGACTGCAAGTACAGCACACTCACTGATTCTGACCAGTTCGCCTGTATGAAAAGCGCCGTTTTTCTTAATAGAGTTGATGAACCTGCAGAGCTGTGACTGCAGGGACCTGTTGTTTCCATTACAGATACTTTCCAAATGCAAAAAAAAAACGCGAGCATGTAGTATTCCTGCATTCAGATGAGCCTCCCCATGGCACAGCAATGCTAATGAGGGACTCAAGCTACTTCTGTTGCAGCGGTCCGGTCCTCAATGTCAACGTTGTTTCCAGGCGCGCACCAGTCTAATCTGTTTTGCTCTGATCTTGTCCCGGTATGTGTTTCTCATCAGCAAACGCCCCTGGCGTTCCACAAACAAACCTCAGAGGTAATTAGTACACCTTTCTCAGACAGCTTGACATCTGGTAGAGCAGGAGAGCGTGCTCGGTGGAGGTGGTGGTGGCGGGCAGCTGAGTTCACGGGCCTGCCCCGCCAGGTGGATGCCGGGCTGGGCCGGGCCGGGCCTGGACAGATGCTGCTCCTGCTGCTCGTCGTCTTTAAAACTTTGGAATATTCTGACCTTGTCTCTGCCTCCATCCTTTTCTACGCTCGCTCACATCGTCTCTGTAGTTTTCTGTTTTGATCGATGGCTTTTGAAGTCTTAGTTTTATTGGTCTTCTCTCACTTTTCCTGGTCTGCTTAACGCTCTGAGGGATTGCATGAGCGAGGACCACGGCAGGGATTTGAAGACATACGTTGACTTTGTTCTGTGTCAGAAACAAACTGGATCTAAAATGGAAAAGCAGTATCACTACAGTGGGACTTTTGTCCAATCTAAATGGGGGATCTTGATCAGTGACAACTATAATGAACGTTTTTGGGTTTTTTTTTAATTTACCCATTTTAATAGATTTAAGCTTTAGAAGATCTGCTCTTATCATGCAGAAATTAAGTTCCAAAAAAAAAAAAAGAAACTCTTCTACGGTCTCAGTTCACTGCGACTGAAGTGGATTTGGAAGCAGACGCTGGAGTTCAAAAGCACTCTTGTTATTTTAAAACAGAAAAAGGGAATTATTGGGGTTGTGCCGCGGAGCGTAACTTGGTGGATAAACCCCGCCGCCGTTAGAACAAAGCGCTCATTATCCATTTCCTGCTGGATAAATCCCCAGACGGGCCCGGCAGTGGATGAAAAGCTCCCACCAAATGTCACACGCTGATGGAAAAAAACAACTGGCTGGGCCAAACTTGGCTCCTGCCGTCGATTAAAAGTGGGGACGGTCGCGGACGTGCCCGGCCAGAGCATGTGTACTCCCTCTGTGCTCTGGTGGCAATGAGAAATGAATCTAATTATCAGTTTAAGTGTGAACGCTGCTGTCTGATCCTTTGGTTGTCAGCTATGCTCCGTGGAGAGGCTCGGGAAGACTGAACCAAAAGCTTTAGTTCTTTTTTTTTTTTTTTTTTAAGTTAACCAGAGCAAAGAAAGGCTGTTATTATGTGTGACTTCTGATGGCACAAACTGTAAGAAGCATCCTGGTGGGTGAGATGTTGCCGCATGCTAGTTTCAGCACAGCTGTGGGGAAGGAAGTGACTTGATGTTTGCTGGGACGGATGGGAATGTTGGTGAAGATCAAAGCAAACCGCAACTGGTGAAACTGCAAAACTCTGATTAAAGTTGGATAAAACTGCACAGAATAGTTACATTGAATAGATGGTTTTGCATTTTTTAAATCTGAAGAACAAAATAGATGGTTTCTGGTTGAATTCCAACCTTTCCGAACTAGTTATTATATCTGCTACGGTTGTGGCAGTAGAAAAATGGCAAACTTTGAGACTTTGACCAAAATGAGGGCAGCAACTTTCTCGCAGTCACAAAAGGAACAGAAGCAGTTGCTTTGATGTTTGAATTTGTGTAATCCCAGAACACAATCAAAGCTAGGACTGCAAAACGCAATCATTAATATTGATCACCCCCCCAAACACACATACACAATATACACACACACATGTGTGCGCGTGTACTTTCCTCCAGGTAAATAATGATTATTTGCTCCCAAGCCCAATACCTTTTCAGTGGATCCAGTCAGTAAAAAAAGCATTATGTGTAAAACAAACTGCTGTAAACTGTGATGACATTTGAGAGTTTAGGGTGTGCACTAACACACTCTGAACCAATCTCAGTACCAGCCCAGCTGCCTTCTAAAAGCATCACCTGATCCAAAACGTCACCATCTGAACCCCTAAAAAGCTGCAACACTCAACCGTATTTGTCGAATATATTTAAACACTAAGATAGCCTGAAGACAACAGGCTGAGCAGGTATCCAGCATTAGCAAATCCAATCAAAGCTCCCTCCACTCGCAGACACCCCCGGGAGGGGGAAGCTCCCAAAAGTTGACAGCTGTGTAAGAGGTTAACGAGCAATGCAGAGAGAAAGAGAGAGAGAGAGAGAGCTGTGTATAGAAATGGGCTTTATCGCAATGGCTTCCCCTCCTTATTGCACAGACATTGGTTAAAACGTTGACTTTACAGCCGGCTGCAGCCCATCCTTTGACGAGTCCTGCAGGATAAGGAAGTATCTGCTTGTCTCGGTACAGTTGACATGCATCAGCGCTGACAGCAGATGAGAGAACCGAGTTTTATCCCTTCAAGGAAACCCAGCCCACCCACCTCTGCACCCCATGACGCACAGAAATATTAACAGTTAAAAAACATCTACAATTACAGGCACAGACATCTACAATTACAGGAAGGATGACCAAGAGAAAACTCACTCATCACAAAAATTGACTCACCATGTTGACTTCTGACACCATGTCAATGCTAGCCACGTCTATGCTCATCCCGACTGCAACTGGGGGCCCTGGGAGGGGTTAAAGCAGCAGACAATCAATGCAGGCCTCTGCACCTGACCACGGCACTATGAATGGCGCCAAAAATTAATGAGGAAACGTTTAATTAAAAAAGAAAAAACAAAAAGCAGCCTCGCACAAACCTCCAAAGTCCGGCCTCAGTCGGATGTCGTACCCCTTCAGTAGTTTATCCACCGTCTCCTTCACAAAAGACATGTTGCCCGGTTCATTGACGCTGGAAATAGAGGAGACATGTTACCTTGGCGTCGGCATCAGTCCGCCAGGGGGGAATAACCTTGACTTCATTAAATGACAGAAGCGCTCACCTTTTCGCGCAACATACAATCGAACCGACGACCAGCGCGGAAAAGACGCGGAACTGCCGAACCCCGTGCAGAGCGACCATCACCCCACGATTTCTCCCGTTATTTTAGCGTCTAACCAAAGCAGAGAACCCTCTGAAATTAGCGGTCGAGACGGCTCCAGACACCGATCAGAGGAAATCCATTGATCGCCCAAAACGGAGAAAGTCGGTGTGTGCCCGCGCGTCTGTACGCGTGTGCGTAAGGACGAAGGAAGGGTAAGAAGTCAGCAGCTTGCAGTGTTCGGAGTCAGATATGAATTATGAGTTGACATCGTCCTCTGACTGCGTGGATACTGGTCCCGCTTGTCTCTGCGCGTCCCCGGCTGTGCGCGAATGAGAGGCTCCTCCATTCAGGCGCTAAAGCGCATATTGATGAGAAGGGCGCTCAGGGATGCTGCTGCTGCTGCTGCTGCTGGTGCTGCTGCTGCTGGTGGCGGTGGTGGTGGTGGTGGAGGTGGTGGTGGTGGTAAAGGCACAAGGCTTGTTCAAATGAGAGGCGAAACCTCGCACACTGTCTAAAAAGAACAAAACAAAACAAAAAACCCACCGACCAGCAGCCGCAGGTTTTATTACGACATCTAAACGCAAACTCAAATTTGATTTGGCTTTATTATTTATTTATTAGTCAAATATTTTACTTCTCTTTTTCCGTCTAGAAACTGCGTAAAATGGCCAACAGGATCGTCCCGGGCAGTGCCCTCGAGGGAAATCCCATTTTATCCCCAGAACACTGGAGCCTACGAGACCCATGATGCAATTCTTTCTATCAAAACCAACAGCTCGGACCTTCACTCTCTCCAGTTTTTTTTTTTTTCCTCAATTAAAAAAAAAAACCCAAACGTTCCTTATACAGTTGAAAGTTAAACACCGACATGAAATTTTAAAAAAAGTGACAGACCATATTTGGGACAAAAAATGCTTAATCTGTCTGTTTACAATTTTACCAAGCCTTATTCAATCACCATGTTAAAAAAAAATAAATGGTTAACTAGATTTATTATGATTGATTGAGGAAATATTACTCGTTGGCATTTGTCAAGGTTGATATCAGAAGTATATTTGCCACTGAACATCTTAAGGAGGCCAAAATGTCTTATTCATCATCATTTTTTACAGCGCTCCCTGCGCCAGTCCCCCTCCCCACGAGTTTTCTGTAAAAATGGCGGGACGTGGACGTTATCGTGGCTCTGTCAGGCTGCATTTATCAGTGTGATCGATGCTGCTGATTGTAAAGGCTGCTTATCACGCAGAATGCTCGGTTTTCTTGTGTTCACAGAAACACGGGGCCTCAGAAATAAATTATTAAGGCTGAATAATGGTGAGGATAATTGAAATGCGTGCGTGAGCGAGCGCGCGTCGCCGCGAACGTCACTCGAGTTGCGCATCCTTGTTGTTGTTGTTGTTGTTGTTGTTGTTGTTGATGCGGCGGCATTTCCTTTACCTCGTGTCGTAGATGGCAATCAACTTCTTGTTTCCGTCAACAGTGTTCCTGAAAGACAAGTGATGGTGACGTCATTAATGAAAGGAGACGGTTCAGCCAATCAGAGCGCAGAAACCCGAGCGATTCATTAGCCTCATTAACGCGCGGCAGCGTTCGTGTTATGGGCGTCTTCAGTCGTCTCTTTAAAAATTCTGGTTCCCCCATCATGCATTTCCATGCTGTTGATTCAGCGAAGCCTTAAAATGTGTCTTATGTGTCGTTTTGTGTGCGCGTAAATTCGTTTTGGCGCGGTCCCTCTGCAGCGTGCGCGCATCAGTGTGAAACAGCAACCGCAGATAACTGGGGGGCAAATATTGGAAGGCAGTCAATTTCCTGTACGACAGCCCTTCACCTTCTCCACACACACTCACACTCTCTCTCTCTCACACACACACACACACACACACACACACGCATGTTCAGCCGAGCGTCACTCCGCGGGAGCTGTCACCGGGGGTGGTGCTGAAAGCAGCCTCCTGAGGGGGAAACAGCCGGCGTGTTTCATCCCCATTTGCAGGCTGCTGCTCCGGTCCACGGACCGGATTTCCTCACGTTTTAGAGAAAACGAAGAGACAAGAATCAGGCTCTGATGACCGCCAACGAACAGTGGATCTCGGCTACCCTCTTACGGCTACCGACAGGATGGTGTCGGTCCTGTGTCACATAATTGTGGCTACCCGAGGGTTTGTGGCGCCCACCTTACATCAATACCCCCCCCCACCCCTCCCCCTTGCAATTCTAAATTGAATACACTAGTGGTGTTACAGTGGGGGCTAATCTGAGGCTCCCGAATTCCAAGAGGCTAATTTAGAGCAATAGTTTACCTAGTTAGAGGAGATAATATGCCCAATCATTATCTTCTCCATTCATCTGTTGTGTTTAATGTGTTCGTGAGGAATAGGCTGCAGACGCTGCCAGTGGTCGGTAGAAATCTGTTCCGTTTAGTGAATTCACGCGTTATTAGACGGCCAAAAGCAGCGTGTTGGTTTCATTTGAGCCGAATGAAACGCGGTAATTAACGTCATTGGCTCGCGTCATTACGCACAAAGAAAGTACCATAAAAGAGCAGGAGTAGGAATGTATGGTTTCAGAGTAAAGATTACAGATCGCCTTAGAATAACAAAGAATCGACAAATAGAATGTATTGATGTAAGGTGGGAAGAGGTCTTTCAGAAGGTTCAACTCATCTACAGAAGCGGTGAAGCCGTTGTTCAGGACGCTCGGGAAAAGTTCTGAAACCAGTCCAGAAAACATCTGGAACGGTGGCGTCAATACACAAGGACAGAGGCGGCTGTGACAGTCGTTAACTGTCGCTAAACTCGACGGGGAGTTATTTGAACACCCGCAGCATCGCCCGACACCCTCCCCGCCTCCCTCCCCACCTGCCGCCGCTGGTGCGCCTCCTTCTCCCCGAGCCCACCAATGGGAGGCACCTGATCAAAAAAAATGATTCGCCTTGGTTGCAGCATTCCAGCGGCTCGCAACGGCGGAAGGTGGTGTAAGTAGGGGGGTGGTTAAAAAAAAAAAAAAGAGGGGGTACGGAAAGAGGAATGCCAAGTGACGCAAGTCTCCTCCGAGGGTGGCGGACAGCAGCGAGCGAGTGAAGCCCATGTGACGGTGCCGCCGCTGGGCGCAACACCTCTGGAGGCAATGCGGGAGACGCGGTGCGGCAGGCAGTAAAGAGGAAGCAGCTGCAGCCTATAGGAGAAGAGCAGACCGACTGCTGGATGGGGAACCGCTGACAGGGAGCAGAAACGGCTTCTGGTGGGAGAAGAAGAAAAGGATCGTCGGGACCGAACAGCTTCCCATCGCCGGAAGACGCGTCGAGCTTGCGGTCTGTTCAGGTGCGATCAGCATTCCTCCAAATAATTTTAAAATGTAGTTAATGAGACGTAGCAATGTTTTTTTTTTTTTTTTTTTTAATAGTACGAGATTGGTGGTGTTGTGGAGGTGTGAGCAGGGGTGGAGGGGTGGGGGTATGGGGGTGGGGCGGGGGTTACCGATCGTAAAACGCCGGATTAAAAGGCGATGGGAGCTTTACACAAAGAAGGCAACGGTGACTGCAGGAGGAAGGGTTCTCTGCCGCTGCTATTCTCCAGTCACCCCAGTTTTCATGGGGGGCTTTTTTGGTGTTTTTGGTCTAGCGATTAATGACGGAGTGATTCCTGCTCCATGTGAAGTGTCAAGAGTCATGTCGTAATGGCCTCTTTTATCATTTCTTTGTGTGTGTGTGTGTGTGTGTGTGTGTGTGTGTGTTTTGCAGCTTGGAACAACAAAGTGAGCTGGGGCTCTCAGTCATGACCAGGCTCATCCTTCTCCTCACATGCCTTTTTGTGCGGATGCCAGAATAGGTAAGCTAACAGCTCAAGGTCTGGGAAACAGTTGCTGAAAGCATCACAAACACATCTGCCTGCTTTCGTACACGGTCTCTAAAGGCTAAAGCTGTCATCATTTTCACCTGACACGATCCATCTGTCTGCTTTTATCATCAATAACGTGCATCTTAGTGTTTTAGTTTGCTTTCCGTTGGTCCTCCTCTTGCTGACTGAGGATACTTAAGGGCCGTGCTGCTCACAGTCCAGCACTTAGGAGGAGCAAAGGCAGATCCGTGGCACGGCTGTCGGTAAACCAGTGCTGATTTGTGTGTCGATCAATGACACACAAAGCTCAGGTTTAGACTCCAGCCCTGTCTCTCTCCCACTGGTCCTTTTAAGAAGGAGAGTTTCTCCAAAGGACCGGCGGTGGTCATCTCACTTGTTTGTTTTTAGATCATGAATCAGAACCTTAATTATCTCTACTGGTGGTTGTAACTTGTGCCTACCCTTCAGTTATTAATAGGAGCAAGCCTACCTTCTCATTAATCACGAGCACGCCTTGTTTGACATCTGGTTTTAACCCCCCGCCGGCCTGGTTCCTCGTATCTCCCCCTCCTCCTCGTCTCCTACAGGCTCTGCCTGTCCGAGTCGCCTACCAACGACAACAGCACGGTTTTCACCAGGATCCTGGACGGGCTCCTCGACGGTTACGACAACCGGCTCAGGCCTGGGCTTGGCGGTAAGGCCGGGGGCTCATTTTGCTCTTCAATCATTCGTCACCGCCATTGGCCTTTTCAGTGGGTCACCGTGTCATCAAGACAGACGGTTACAGCATCTCAGCCAGCACATTTTACTTTTCCCCAAAGCCAATCTGCTGATTTAAAACCCCGGAGTGGGAGGCCTGTTTTCCTACGATGATCCGTCACTCTGAGTCCCGTAGATGTGGGCTTTGACGCGTTGTCAGCTGAGGTGAAGCCACACGTGCGTTGCCTTTCTTGGGTCATGAGCGCACGCGGCCATGAGAGAAAATCAATCCAGCCCTCCTTAACAAAGGCTGAATTCAGTGCGCCGAAGCATTTTATTCCCACTCTTCATCCTAGCAACAGGAGATAACCTTGAGCAGACTAATTGCCATTCAGAGGTGGGCTTTTTTTTTTTCTTTTTTTTTTTTTCTAAAATGGTACTTACGCAGAAGCTTTTTATCCCGCCACCTCCCATCGTTTTGTAACAGCTCTGCAGTTGTAGCGCCGAAATCCACATTTCCCAGCATCTCCTCTCGTCAGAGCCCATTTTGTGTTTCCCACATACATGCAGCACCTTCTCAGAGAAAGGAGGATTGTTTTTTTGTTGTTGTTTTTTTTTATTGTAAGTGGCTGATGTGTCATGGCAAAAGCATGCTCTCCCTTCTTGGTAACGGTTGCTACCCTTGACAAGAGAGCCTATAAATACATACCAGAAAAACATGGGGGCCTGCATCAGCATCAGCCAGCCACTCTCCACAGAATCACCCATCCCTGCTCCCCTGGAACAGTTTTTATTACCTTTGGCACCAAAAGGGGAGCGGAAAAAGGCTCAGTCCGGAGCTGCGGGTCAGCTGATCTGGAATTTCAGATGCGGGTATCGATTGATTTTAATTTGTCCGCTAATGCAAATGGAAGCCTCTCTGTCGCCGAAGAAATCCATTCTTCATCTATGAAACAGCTGCTCACGTGCCGGCAGCAAGACTTTGAAGCAAAAAACCGGCTGTGATGTCTGGTTTCTGCCTTGTTTCTCAGATGAGCCCAAACATCTGCGAATCGGCGCAGTTTCAACATTTTCCAACACTTTCTGTCCTTCTACCGTGTGTTTCTCTCTCCTCTCCCAACAGAGAACGTGACGGAAATCAAGACGAATATATTTGTTACCAGCTTCGGCCCGGTGTCTGACACGGAGATGGTGAGTTCGAACAGTATCGACACGTCTCCAAAGCCCTTCCAGACAGCTGCCGGGTATTTTTAGATGGTTGCGATTATATTTACATTTCATGAGCAGGGCATCGACGGCGCTCCCGCTGCTTCCTGTGAAGTCATGCCCCAGTTCCGTCTCCGAAGATTGGCTCCTCCTCAGTTGAGCGTGAGACCAAACGAATGCGGGCGGCATGGTTCTCGAAAAAGTTTGAATGCATGGCGACCGGCCCGCTCCAACTCCTTAACAAATGACTCATCACTTTCCTAATCCATTCTCTTATGACGCGCGTGGTTCCACCTGGATGGCCAAATGCATTAAATCTCCTCCTTCATTAAAGTTTCTATTACACCCTGATGCATCTGTGGTGCACTTTGGCACAGCAGCGATCAAACTATGGCACGGAACTCAAATGGATCTGCAGTCCATGAACGCTCCTTATTCGGGGGGGAAGGAGGACTTGTTTCCAAGGAATTAATGATGGATCACATCTACACATGAAAGAAAAGTTGTTCAGGGATGTCATTTGAAAAGGCTTCAAACGTTTGAAAGCACAATCTTCTATCTATCTATATGCCTAAAATGGATAAAATACGAATGTGTCACATGACTTTGTGTCTTTGTTTCTGAAGCTTACAGATGAGTAATGTGTAAAGTAGATGTTTTTCCCCTCCTGAGCTGGAACCGTGGCATCTAATGCTATTTTAAGTCCCTCTTAACCTTTTTTCTTTCGCTTTCAGGAGTACACCATTGACGTGTTCTTCCGTCAGAGCTGGAAGGATGAGCGTCTTTGCTTCAAAGGTCCCATGGAGATGCTGCCTTTGAACAACCTGCTGGCCAGCAACATATGGACTCCTGATACCTTCTTCCTTAATGGCAAGAAATCGATCGCTCACAACATGACCACGCCCAACAAGCTGCTGAGGCTGAAGGACGATGGCACTTTGCTTTACACCATGAGGTAGATGTTTGTTCTCATGGGTGCTGTCACCTTGTCTATCCTAAAAACATATTTGTGCTACATGCGTTCTGAGCTTGGACTCGTTTTGATGCCTTTATCCCGTCTCAAACATCCAACACGTTTGCAGCAAAGCTTCAAGCGCAGACTAGTGTTTATTGAAATAAATCAACCGGGATGATCAGTGATGGCAGACTGTGGGACAACAGCGACCCCTTGTGGCCAGACATAAGCATTGATTAGAAAAAAACTGAATGATGCTGCAATTAACCCTTTTTCTTTTTTCCTGTCTTGAAATTATCTTAGTCATACTTGAGTTTGACATTAAGAAGAAAGAATCATAAACACAAGCTATTATTTATATGTAGAGGATAAGAAAAACTGCTTAGGAACATCCATCTGTTATAAAATGCAACCTGACGTGAGCTGCCAAGCAGGCCAACAATCAGATGGTAAATAGGGTAAACAAAAGTCCCCCTATCATTCAGCATGACCACAAGGACTCCCTGTGACCTTTGGAGCAGAGAATTACAATAATGCTGTGCTTATCCCCAGGAGTTACTGTAGCTGCAGGACTTAGGAGTGACTGTATCACGGATGAAAGCACTCTATCTGATACCATTGCTACCCACAGGGACGGTTACACTGTGGACGGAGGACAGATTATCCATATGCAACCAGCCTGACACACATACACACCCGTAGACGGCCGTATTTATCCCTGTCACACGTACACACGATGGCTGTCAAACACTATTCTGGCTCTAATCAGTTGCAGCAACATTCAGCTTTGACCCAAAGGCTTAGGAATTGAGGGACTGTGTGTGTGTGCGTGTGAGAGAGAGCGAGTGCATATAATTCCATATCTGTAATTATATGGAAATCTATGCATAGGTGTATTTCTATCCGGACAGGTAACGTGAGAGCTGGCATAATTCTCCGCGCCTTAGCTGAAATGAGGTAGCAGCAGGTCATTCCTGATCATCTAGTCGTGACAGAAAATGAGTCTCATTACCAGAGGAGCTCATCCACAGTCGGTGGATCCTCTGCATAAACACAGGGAGCACTGGTGAGGAATCTGATATCCGGCTTTTCAATAATCCTTTGTTGCCAGCAGAACCTTTGTGTTGTTCCCCAATGTTAGCTTTAAAGTGAGCTAAAAATGTATCCAACCACACAAGGTAATCAGAGTTGTTGACTCCTGCTCTTTCTAGACGTGTTCATCCTCAAACAGGATGTTATAAATGACATAACTCCCCATTATAACTGTTTTAAAAGCTCGGCTGTCTCCGCATCTTTCCCAGGAAGAGTCTCAGCAGCCAAAACTGCTTTACATCCACTCTGGGTGTCAAAGAAAGCGCCTCGCTCTTATCGCGTTTTAACGTTTGATTTCATTTTTATGCATTTGTCTTCACGGGTAATTTCCAAAGTGCCTCTCCGCACTTCCCTTCCTTGGGCTTAATGCATTTGGTTTGATAGCGGTCCATTAACAACAGATCCTAGATCTGTTCTGAGCACATACAGCTTAATCAGCCAGTCGATACCTCCACATTAGCGCAGAGTGAGTGCATCATCGGCAGCTGACATTAGGTGCAGCTGAGTTGCTCCATCTTCTCGTGCTGCTCATGTTGCCTTTTTTCTTGCTGCCATGCTGATCACTGAAGTGTGTGTCCTATGAAGAGTTCCCCATTATTGGGATACAAGATAAAATGGGCACATTTAGCTCAGAGCAGATATTAGGACGATTTATTTAGTGAAGCTGTAAGAAGCTGTGGAACACCAGTGTGTCTGCAGTGGTTCAGGCTGTACAGAGACTTGTCACCATTCATACCGCCCAATTACAGCACCGTGTTTGCAGGCGTCCCTGCTAATTGAGCAAGGCCACATGAAGAATTAGAAGATGCTAAAACAGCCAGCAGCCATATTCTCATTTACTCAGCTGCCTCACTAATTTGTTCACTTCCTCTCGTCTGTTGTGTATAAATGAAAGGAAGCTCCAAAAATCAACTCCGCGGGGGGCCAGAGGCGGCACCGTAACCCCTAACCTTTAACTCACACCCCACTGCCCATGAAGCCCTCAGCCAGTGTTAGGAACGCCAGGATGTCTCATCCAGCCAATTACATCATCATCCTTTCACTGCTTTTCTTGTCTGCCACCGACCGAGACAGACACTCAGAGACAGCTGATTAGATCCATGGCAGATGGATCTAAGATAGACAGAGTCATTATAGTGCATCCATGCTCAACTTTTGCGGTTTAATGTCTGAGACTGGAGGGCTTTTAAGGACAGACGCTTTCTCTTTTCGGACAGAGAAGGAAGTAACCGTGTGCGGCCGGTAGGTGGCAGTATTAGCCCTGAAATGTCTAAAGCCAAAGGCGAAAAATACCATCCTGGGTCTTGCTGCTTTGAGACTAAAATATCAGGAATAACATTTAGGTGGTGAGTTTTTCCACGGAAAGAAGCAATAATATGGACTGGGTTTTATCTCGGCATGCTTATATACCAGAGATTCCTTTTTCCCACCTGTTATTTAATGAATACGTGGGTGTGTTTGTGCCTCAGACTGACCATATCAGCGGAATGTCCCATGCAGCTGGAGGATTTCCCCATGGACGCGCATGCCTGTCCTCTCAAGTTTGGCAGCTGTGAGTAAAACCCACCTTAAGTTCATCTCTGGTCTTTGCTGCACATTGATCCCAGCCTTTACCAGCCTTTTAGTCCAAAACAGGTTTATCTTTATGATGGGATAAGGGATGTGTTTAAAAAAAGGTCCGGTTCTGAATTTACATTTCAGATGCAGCGTGTCTTTGTTTAAATGTACAGGTCCAAATACAAGCGCTGAAAGAACTGAATTTACTCTAATTAACCTGTGATGGGGCTCACGGTTTAAGGTCCAAGCCGTATACGAGGTCACTCGCAGAAGCTATCAGGGCAAATTTGCCTTTAAATAGATGAATTAAAATTAGACAGGCTTTCCCCATACCTCTAAAGCAGGACGGCTTCCCCCGTCAGCCCTACAAGTGAGGGCTTGAATTCAAACAGGGATGACCCCAAGGTTATTTAAAGACTGAACTGGCCAAATGCCACACCTCGGGAGCTTGTCGGGCTAAAAGGATGATGCGTTAATCCTGAGATTTCAGTGAGACGCGGCTCACCTGCACTCACTATAGAAGGGGATGCATTTTTGACTAATCCAGTTACAGCAGCGAGGACCTTCTGGGCCATCCCCTATCACAAGTGCGACTCTACCTGACCCGGGGCAATGCCCTGCAGGCTAGAGGTGTGGGCAAAGTTACGCCACGGAGTGTCTGAGTAAGGAGATTTGTTCTGACCTCATTGGTTCTGGTTTTAGTGCTGAGACTAATGTGACTGACCACCTTCCGGTCACCCACTTTAGACTCCTTCAGTTCCCAACCAGGCTCTGGATGACTCAGCAACAATGTCGTTTTGCAGCAAAATCCGTCCCGACGCAGCAGCTTTCCATTTAACTTTGTTGTTTCCACTTTGTGTTGTAACCCGAGGGGATAAAAGGCGCTGTTTCCGGTATAAGCAAAAAAGGGCAAAACTAATCCCCCATGTTAAATAAAGCTACAAAATCTCTCCATCCCCTCTTCCTCTGCAGACAACATGGTGATTTGATAATTTCACATGAGTGCAGAGACTCCATGAGAGGTCGGTGGATTAACTGCGTTTTGCCTTCCAAACATTCAAATTGACATCGATAAACTATCAAAAAACACCTCATCTGACTTCGCCAAGACTTCCTTTGCCCCCCGTGTCTTATAAACCACCATTGCTTGATGTGAGGACAGTGGGAAGTGAAGCAAGTCCAGCTAAAGGCAAACCCGCCTCTCCTATCTGCCTGGTCAGCCGGCGTCCTCCTTTAGTCTCTGGCCTTCAGCCATGCGTCTCCCACTGCGGAGGTAGAGTAATGCTCTGTGGTGTTCACTTAATAGTAATCCTGGTCATAGTGTAGCATTTCAGTTAAGATGAATCTAGAAGTTCCCTTTTAACAAACAAGGTCTTAGCGTTGTAGTGGAGATCATTGGCGACGCAAAAGCCCCAACAGTCTTTAGAAACAGTTTGGATCACAGAAAAAAACTGCAAATAAGCAAACTTTCTGACAAATGGCATCCTAATCACCTGAATTGACAGATACGGGGCAATAAAAGATGCGGCATTTTGGAAACAGTCGGTTTCCAGAATCGTAAAAATGCAGATGAAGCGGTGAGGTGCTCGAAATGCATCCACCTGGGCTGCGAGGAGCCAATAAAATATGGTTTTCTGAATCATCCCTCAGCCTGGCTCAGCCCACGGCTCCATCACCGGGTCTTTTTGTGGCAGCTCTCCCTTTTTGAATCCTAAAATATGAAATCATGCAGCATCCTGTCATCGCTTCAAGGCTGAGAATCAAACGAAGGGCTGCAGCAGCGCTTCAGTCCGTCTCCCGCCTGCAAGTGAGGTTTCACACATGCTGCATTTGGGTGTCATGTTTTTAGTATGTTAGCACGTATGCTAACATGGTATGTTAGTGCTATGTTTTGTCTTGCCTCATGCTGGAGGAGCAGCAGCAAACCGAGGCTGGAACTGGTCAGGAGCTGGCACAGGTTCACCATCCTGCCTGCCAAGGTCTTTAGCTCTTCCTCAGTGGTGACATTCTCCAGTAATCCTCTATTCCATTCCAACCACCCAACAATTAAGGTCTCAACCTTTGGCCCTGCAGTATCCAAATTTAAACACTTGCATACTTTTTGTGCCAGAAGCCAACAGAGCACTTAGATTGGTGGCGCTTATATGGAGATTTTCTCTGATAGACAGAAATAAACAACAAGAGAGTAGTATGCACAAGATGGAGCTTACGATCTAATGAGGTTTGTGACTGCTGGCTCTGTTGCATTTTCTATTTTAATACTATTTTTTCCACAACCTGCTTACTGTTTAATTTGTAGTTACTTTACAAATTTGTTTCTTTGAGACATTCAGGTGTTATTTCTGCTGATTCAAATGCCCGTGTATGTTTTCTTTTTTTTTTTTTCCTTTTTTTTTTAATTACAACTGCGAGCTACATTGGTTAATCGGACTCCAGAAGGCTGAAGTGTGGTTTGAAGGAAGATATAGGCTCACAAGCAATTTTCTGCTTTTGAGCTTCTGGTCTCAACAAAAACTGCTCGATAGATGCTGCAAAAACACCCACTCACACACACACACACACACACACGCACACACAGACACACACAGACAGATGGGCAGTTACACGTAACATGGAAGCAGCTCTGTGCTTAAGGACAAAGTCATTTTTGGAGGCTTATTGTATTAAAAAGGAACACAATAATGTGACATTCTTGTTGACTTTCTCTCTCTCTCTCTTTCTCTCTCTCTCTCTTTCTCTCTCTCTCTCCTTCTCTCTCTCTCTCCCTCTCTCAGATGCTTATCCGGTGTCCGAGGTGGTCTACACCTGGACTAAAGGAGCTGCCAAATCCGTGGTGGTGGCCGAAGACGGCTCTCGCCTCAACCAGTACCATCTGATAGGGCAAACAGCCGGCACAGAGGACATCTACACGAGCAGAGGTGTGTGTGCGGCTACCTGACACAGTCAGGTGGAGGATCCCAGAGCCCCTTTTTTCATTGAATAAATTCATCGTGTGTGATGTAACTAATTCTGGATTAGGGAAAAAAAAAACTGCTGTGAGTGGAAGTGGGCGTGCAAATTCAGGGGTGAGTGTGGGAAACGTTATCAGGAGATCAGAGTCAATGAGCGGACGCTATCAGAGGAGAGTAGCCTATCCTCACACAACCAGCTGTCTACAGGCCCGGACAGCCCTGTCAAACAACACTTATCCCTGCATGAGCTCTCCATGTGCTCCACAAACACACACACCAACACACACGCAGACCTGAGGCCGCGCGTTAATCCGCCCCAATCCAACCACCCATCAGCCTTTGCATAAGAAGATGACATCACAGATCAGAGCGGGGGATTGGTCGGCCGGCTGTCGAGTCATTCCAGGTTTGTTTCCCTGTCCAGAATCATCTCACGTAGATGTAAAGTTTCCAACGCGCTGTCAGCTGTACATTCGAGGGTTTGTCCGCTTATGTATGTTGGAGTGATGGTATGATAAAACTCAGCATGATTTAAAGTAATTTAAAGTTAATTCTTGGGTGCTAATGAGGCCAGAAAAAGAAGTGCGTCCGCCTGTATGACGGGATTGGACAAGCGCACTCTGGCATGCGGGGGCAGGGAGGGGGCGTTGAAAGGCATCTGCTTAATACTCTTATGTAAAACGCAACTCTTAATACACTTCCCCACAGTCTCTGAGTGAAGCATTATTAAAAGTGTGGATTTCCCCGGTTTTTTTATTTTATTTTATTTTGTTTTTTATTAATTTGCGAGCTTTTATTGGTCGCAGGACTCAGTGGTTAGCTTAGCATGTTGCCAGGCTGCAGTGGGGTTGCCAGGTTGATTTCAGGGTTGGCACAAATTGTGATTTAAACAACACAGACAAACAACACAGAGACAGCAGCGTCAGATCATTTCAAAGTCCCCGTTAAATTGGGTACTTTAGGAAATGACCCAGCATACACTGGCTGAGAGTGCCGCCCGTTTGGGTCAGTACAGACTGTGTTCAGAGAGTCACTCTTTGGCCTGGCTGGCATAGCCATTTCGGGAGATTGAGATGTTGCAGCTCTGTAACGTCATCGCTGTGACGTCACGGTAGCATGACACCATGCAGAAGAGAAGGCCTCTTTACTTTAACTGAAAGGAAAAAGGTCTGAGTCACATTCGAGAGGTTTTTAAAAGCTAATAACCTTGTATAATATCAATATTTTTGACCAAAGTAGTAGTGAAACTAGTTGAGCAGCAGAGCAGTTTATACCTAGCTCACCCTCGGACAGGTTAGGTCATCACCGCCGCCAAACAGCAACGCATCATCGGCCCTTTCAGCTGGAACACACCAAACATTAACTGTAGTCTTCTGCTCATTAGTGATGCAACTCAAAAGCTGCCGTCTGGAAGCTTTCCACATTTGGTGGCTGATGAGTTTTTAGCTCAGGGGGGGTCACGACGAGTCCACTGGGTTAATGAATTAATGTTTCTTCTGTGGCGGATTTACTGGGTCTCACCATCATAAAACCAAAATGGTGATCTGGGACACCGATGTTCTGAAGCTGTTCTACTCACCAGTTGACCAGCATGGCAGCGTTGTTCCCTTGCATGAAAGGAAGCTCTCCATGGACGACGGGAAGCAGTAATGTTTGGGAAAAAGTCAGTAATATCCACCAGAAGAGCATGGTCCTTGGTCTATCTGTGTTGCTTCCGGTCCTGCCGAGATCCATTCATCAAGGGCGAAGGCGGCCCTGGGTCCACAGCACTTGTTGGTGGGGTAGCTCTGACCCAGGTGGCCTGAAGTCATGAGGCCGGCCGGGGGCCTAGGTGGCGGGGTTACGCTGTGGACTACGCATGGTGGGGCTTTCCAGGAGCATGACGGAGACGGTCCTGTACCTGAGTTCCACACTGCTGCCGGTCGACGCTGAGATGTAATAGGGTTACCAGCAAGATTCTGTCACACACCAAAAAAACAAAAAAAAACCCCAACAAAAAATCCCCGCGGAGAGATGGAAAAGAGATCAGCCCCCCTCCATCGCACCAGTGATCCGCAGCAGCAATTGTCCGTCTGCCTGGCATCGATGGCGTTCTGAGGCCTGAGTCAGGAGCGAGCAGGCTGTCAGCGCTCCCCAGTCATGCTTCATGTGTGTTTCACCGCATGTGCACCGCGACCGATGGGACGGGAGGCTGTGGGCGGGGCTCCGGTGTCTATGTGAGGTTCCCTAGGACAGGAAGACACACGCACGCACAGTGTGTCTTCCCCCGACTGATAGCAGGATGCAGATTGTAACTGGGGATTAGGGAGGTTCAAAAATCCGATTTTGCCTGGAGAAAGCCTCGCGTATTAGTGTGTGTGTTTGTGTGCGCGCGTGTGTGTGTGTGTGTGGGCCTCAGTGTGTGGAATAGAAGGTATTTGATAGTTCAGCAGCGCCTGCAGTTGCTGGTGGCCTGAGGATTTCTGCAAAGCCTGACACACAATTATGGTCTGTGTGACTGAACATTGTGATTCCCCTTTTTGCTGTCTGGAAACTCCGCCTGTTGACTCGCAGACATAATTGCACATAATAATATTCTATTGTCCCAATAATTACCATCACTTGTGCTCTCTCAGTCTCTCTTTTTTCTCTTTCTCTCTTTCTCTCTCTTTGCTGTGTCTCTTTGCTGGAGGAGACTTGTTAAAGTTGTTTCTCTGTTTCTTCTAAATGAGCACATTTCATGCTGGAAGCGGTTCAAAGTCGTCTTTATATATTCATCCAGCATCTTCTGGTACTTGTAAAGCAACAGCCTGAGTGTTGAAAGAAGGTTAAATCACACCTTTGTGATTTCTGTGTTTCCTAACAGCTTAAAGCAGAGATCTCCGCCATGAAGACACAGTATAACGCTTTGTTTATCGTTGCTAACTCAATAGCCTTTGTGATGATTTGTTTTCCTCCAGGACAGTACACAGTGATGATGGCCCACTTTTACCTGAAGAGGAAGATTGGATATTTTGTCATCCAGACGTACATGCCCTGCTTTATGACCGTAATCCTGTCCCAGGTGTCATTCTGGCTCAACAGAGAATCGGTCCCCGCGAGGACCGTTTTTGGTGAGTGAACCCGATTTGTGTCTAAAAGCAGCACCAGCAGCAGCGTTTGTTGATGCTCCTGGCTGCCCTCTAGGGGTGACCACCGTGCTGACCATGACCACGCTCAGCATCAGCGCCAGGAACTCCCTTCCGAAGGTGGCCTACGCCACCGCCATGGATTGGTTCATCGCCGTCTGCTACGCGTTTGTCTTTTCTGCCCTCATTGAGTTCGCCACGGTCAACTACTTCACTAAGAGGAGCTGGGCCTGGGATGGCAAGAAGGCGCTGGAAGCACAGCACCCTAAGGTACGTACCTACCACCACATCTGCCTTTTAGAGCCAATAACAGTCTTCTGTCATCAACAGTCATCAACACCTGTAATGTAATTGTAGTGATAAAAACGTCATAGCTGACACGCTAGCACCATGTACTCCACGATGGCTGGAGGCTGTCAGGACTGACTCACGGCTTCGTCTCCTCTGCCGTAGAAACGCGACCCCATGGTGCTGTCCAAAAAGCCTAACAACGTCTGCTCGGCGGGCATCAACTACACCGCCAACCTCACCAAGGACATGTCCATCTCCACCATCTCCAACACCACGTCCGTGCAGCTCAGGGCTGCCGAGACCAAGATGGTGGACCCCAAGAAGACCTACAACAGCGTCAGCAAGATCGACAAGATGTCGCGGATAGTTTTCCCCGTCCTGTTTGGAACCTTCAACCTGGTCTACTGGGCCACGTACCTGAACCGAGAGCCGGTGGTGAAGGGAGTGGTCACCTCCACATAATCTCTCCTCTTCCTCTCTGAGACGGAGGGTCTGAGTCTCTGGCCTTTGACACAGAACAGCAAATATCTGCGCGGGAAGAACAAAAAAAAAAAAAAAAAAAAAAAGACACCCGTCTGTCTAATTCAGGCCTTTTGAATGAATGCAGATGAACCCATTTTCTTTTTGTTACGGCCTGAAAGGCTACGAGAATACGGACGTTTGGCTTCTTTCTTATCTATCCTGCTGCAGTTTGCATGACGCTCCCCTCCCACAGACCCCACCGACCTTGTACATGTCAGGCACTGCTCACCAACGCTACGCTGTACATGAGGACGAAATTTAAATTAAACTGGCCCCGAAAAAAAAAAAAAAAAGGCAATTTTGAGCAGCTGTTCCCCGATTTTATCGCCTGTTCCTTTTAATCACGGAGGCTTTGAATGCCCTGAGCTGATGAGGGAAACCGCCACTGAAAATGCGTTTAAACCTGAAAGCCGTCTTTAAACATGTGGGGAAGCATCCTGATGAGCGCTGCAGCAGCTTTCAAATCGCACTTCTATGTCCTTAGTTCTGAATGGTCGTGTTTCTGTCTCGATTCGAACGTCTCTACTTGAACGCTGAACTCCTCCTGCTGCTAAAACGGTTTCCTAACGGCATCCGCAGGTCTGCTGAACGTTACATAAACGACAAAGTGCTTTCTGAATGTTTTCAAAAAGGAGCCTTGTCTGTTCATAAGTTATTAAAATAGGGCAGCCCGTCTGGTGAGGATGGTGCGTTCGGGGTAAACGTCTGATTTAGAACCTCTGAGATGCAGACAGGTGGAGGAGATCCTCCCATGAAAAACGATCGATGACCTTGGCCAGTAAAACATTTCTGGTCTCTAAAAAACTCTTTCCTCTTTTGTGGTTTAGGTCAGTTTAATTGTTTTAATTTGGTTTAATTGTGCCCAATCAACAAATCTCTGTGCATCATTCCAATTATCTTCCATCTTAAATTCTTTTATATTACCTACGTGGGTTTCTAATTTGTGCATGAATTGAAACCAAGATCAGCATTAAAAAATCCCAATTCTGATCTCAGTTGTCACAGACAGACAATCAAATCTGCAGCAGAGAAACTGCAAAACAGATAAATGCACCAGTCATTGTAACAACTGCTCTACTTTTAGCATTTGGAGTCTGCATTTTATTAGCTTGTGCTAGCAGCAAGAGCTAACTGCTAAGCTAAATCTTTCACCCATTCAGATAAACACGTTAGCACCTCTACTGATGGAAGCTGTTCGCTTTCATGAGACAACTGGCTTGCTGTCAATTAGCACAGTGAACAACGGGCCATTATTTAAAATTCATTCAGATAATGATCCATGTTGCTTTAATATAAAGGGTTATAGTTTTGGTGTCTTATGACTTGATTGAGTTTGTCATTTTACACACTGGTGAAAACCTGCTGGTTTTTTGGGAAACTTGGCCCAATTATGGATAGAAGTTTTGTAAATAATTTTAATATTTTACCTCTTTTGGCTTTTGAGACACGAAAAAAAGGTAATGCCAAACTGGGGTGAGGATCTTTGTTTTGTTGTTTTCATCTGAGCCTGTAATGTCGTCCTACTTTTCGTGTATGTTGTGTAAAAATGCTTATAGAAGAGCTTTTTTCAGTAATCTATCTTTGTTCCTCAACTTCCTTTGACGTCTTTCTTTCTACGCTGACACCGGAGCAGTACCAGCGATCCCACCGCAGGCTGGAATACGATGAGACAAACTCAGGAACTACACAGACCAGTGTTCCCAGGAGGGGAGCCGCCTCAGTGCCACCGTCCCTTTCATCACACCTGCTGGGGACACTGGTCCTGAAACTTTGGGGACTAAATGGTGTGAATTACATTATATTTTCCTGCTTTTTTTGTGAACTTGGGACCTACTCTAAGTATCGCTCTGTCATCTTAGAACTTTCATCAGATTTTACTTTCAATTTCTCTGCCGCGATGTTTTGTAGCGCCTTGTAATCTGCTTTTTATGTAAATCTGATGTGTTGCTTTGTGTCAAATCCTCAGCAGGTGCAGAAGTTATGCTTTGCCTGCAGCCTTTTGTCAGGTTTAATGTTTTTTGTGGACTTAGTTTGTTTTGGTTTTCTGAACGAAGAAATGAACTGAAAGTGGAATGTTGCTTTAAATCCATCGTGTATTCTTCTGTTTTCTGTAAAGGTGTTGAGCTTTTCTTACTCCTCACTCATCAGGGATTTTGACGCTGTAGTTTACCCTGTGGTTGTGACACTCCAGCGCCATCATCACTTCATTAATTTGGTTTATTTATCAGCCAACAAACTCTTTCCAACATCTGAAAGCTACTATTGATGAGGTTAGCGTCGGCATTTAGCTGAGCACTTTCCTGCCTCACAAAGAGGCCATCACCGGTGAAATTAACCACAGCCTCATTGAGAAACATCCAACACGTCTGATTGTGCCTGGCCCGCCAAAAGACGGATGCCTCCTTCCATCCATCCATCCACCCGTCCATGTGACAGCTGCCCCAATCAGCCACTGATACACTCATCAGCCCACAACATTTGATAGAAAGGGAATTTAGATCCACCCAAATTGTTTTCTCTCATTCAGGGAGGATCCCTACAGACATGTGCCCGGCTGGGATTCACACCCAGACTGGTGCAACCCATGAAAACACTGTCCATCTGTCTCTCCGTCCGTCTGCCGCCAGTCACGTGACGCTGCTGCTGGGATCGATTAAAGCTAACAGACTAAAGGACTGTGGGTGTGGACTGTAGAATGTAACCTGCAGACTGTAGAGGCCTCACGCCGGGATCCATGAAAACTGTTTACAGCCAGGCTCAACACTTTCGCCTTCATCGTTCTTTGGTTTGGGATCAGTACTGTATTTGTTTGTTATTCGAAAACAATCTAATAGGTGACGCTGGCATTAAATAATCCCACCAAACAACTCTTGTTTTAATAAACGATGATTACAGCTGCTTCGACAGAAGAACCCGTGTCAGTATTTCAAAACTAATGTGTGACAATTAACCTGCTAAAAAAGTCAGAGATTATATTCATATTCATTTAGAAATAATACAATATTGTCCTCTTCACAGCAGTTAATTACATGAGGGTATTACAGTAGACTGATAAACACCTTTAGATTAAATAAAGAGGCTGGTTTAGGTTTATTATCCACCAAGGAATATTTTTATCGATCATGAAGACGTCCATGTTGAATGTAACTAAACCCCAAACAACTTTAAATTGTACAAAAAAAAATGACCAATGATACTTTTTTAAATGTTTTAAGATCTGAGGCTTGAAAAGGAAAAAAATGAACTTACTTGTAGTTGGTTTTCGTAGCAGTATTAGTAATTAAAAATAATTTGAACGTATCCAAAGGCAGCGATGGAGTTTGGGTCTGTCCCGCGTTCTGCCGGTAGGGGGCAGTGAAGGTTCTCGTCTGACCCTGCGTAAATCTCGTCAGAGTTTCCAGGTATGATTCGAGTTGGAGAAACAATTCGGAAATGTCTTAGTCTTGCAAAGGCAACACGGAGCGACACAATTAGTTGCCGCTGTATGTCCCGTTGATCCATTTCTTTTTATTTAATTTGGCTTTTTGCGTTAGACACTTGCAACAACAGTTTTTACTCATCCAGCTGCTGGATGAGTCATGTGAGATCCCCATCTCCTCGGGTTCGACACCACCACGACCACCACCTGCAGCAGCAGCGTCGCCCACAAACAGAGGGAGGAAGAGGAGGGCGCTGCCGGAGCATTCATCTCTCCTCCATCATCTCTCTCCTGATCACACTGATTGATCGTCCGGGTGCGTCCCGGAGGAACCCCGGTTCAGAGGAGCGTGCGTGTGAGTGGGAAAGTGTTTATGCGCGCGGGTGTGTGTGTGTGTGTGTGTGTGTGTGTGTGTGTGTGTGTGTGTGTGTGTGTGTGTGTGTGTGTGTGTGTGTGTGTGTGCTGGGAAACACAGTTGTAGATGACGCGCAGAAGAAAGTGCGTGTGGGCGGGCGGTGAAGTTCAGAGCGCGGACTGATGGTCGCTGGTTCCAGCTCTAGCAGAAGCGCACCGGGGTTCTCCTCCACCTGCAGTCCGCCGCCGCTCAGAGGGATCCAGAGGAGGGAGGAGGCGCCGCCATCCGCCCGCGGGGAAGATGAACGCCAAGTTTGCGCTCGTCGCACTTATGCTGCTCCAAGGTGTCCGGTGAGTGCGACCTCCTTGTTTCTCTCCTCTGCGGGGCGTTCAGAAAAGTTCCGGGGCGTCATCGTTTCTTTTTTTTTTTAAATATGGCTCATGATGCATGGGTTTCCCCAGCGCGCGCACACGCACGAACACAGAGACCTCAATGACAGCATCCATTCACAGACGCAACCACCCGCCCTCCCTCCACCACTACCACAACCACTGGTGACTGAACATCTTGATTAATGATGGTTCCATCTACTGTCTCTAGATGTGATCTGCTGGATTATGGTGACTATGAGGATCACCATGACGCCACTATCAATCAAAGGCTGGTTCCCAGGTCGCATCAGGAGGACGCCACCATCGTGCTGAACAATCTGCTGAAGGAATATGACAAGACGCTGAGGCCGGATATTGGAGGTAAGGCTGGGGGAGAACCAGGCGGCAGCAACCTGAGAACGGTCCCAGGTCAACTGTGCTCAGACCCCTTGAAATGGCAGGAAGGGTGGAGATCTAGTGTGTGACGTTTGGTGATATCTAGTGGTAAGTGTAGAAAAAAGCACTTTTTAATGTGAACGAATCAGGCGATGCTGGTGTAGTTGCGATTGCTTTTAAAAATGAAAGGGGAAGTTGTGTGTGATAGGGGTGGGACTCCTCTGATTGCATATGTAACATTTCTATGAAGGAGCAATTTAGTCATCTGGGACTAGAAACGAGGGAGGCTAATCACACAGGTCTGATCCTGGTCGTCTGAGAGGATGCAGGAAAGGACACCAAACCCTTCCTCATCATGGGGGGCATTGAGACTTTTTGATGATACCATTTTCTTCTAAAGGCTGTTGGTGAATAAAACACTGATTATCTCTGATGTGTTAGCTTAAAATGGCCCTGGAAAAGAACATCTAATCTAAAATAAATGATAATCACCCCCTGTACACTGGTTAGCATATGTGGAAATGTGTAATATATGTTCTTTTAAACTTTTCTATGTGTAAAATATATGTAAATTTATGATTAACTGATGTAAGTTTACAAAATCAATTGTTTGGGTTTTTTTTAAGGGCCTATTTATAAACAAAAGACAAGTTGTGTAATAAGCTATGCCATTTACCTATACTGACCTCTAGTGGATGGAAGAAGTGTTGTTTTGCAGCTCGTATTTAAACATAAAACTTTGTTCTCACTACCAATATTTTAGTGATTAGCACAAGTCCCAGGTCTGACGGGTTAATTCTTCTGGGATAAAATTGTAGCGAGTCAAACTAACATTGCAAGTTGCAAGTCTATTGTCCGATAAGCAGGCATTAGCTGTAAAATGTGACTTAAAAAAATCAACTTTGAAAAGCTCAAACTGTAGCCCTTATTAAACACTTTCCTTCAAAAGACTCCACAGAAAAGTCTCCATTGGGGATATTTTTCTCCAAAGGATTAGGGCTGTTTATTAGTGCTCTTCAAGTGTTTAAAAACCCAGCCCTCGCAGTCGATAGCCCGGTGGGAATTGATTATTATTCGCCTCCACCAGTCTGGGCTCAGCCCTTAGCACATCCCGCTGAAGGCAATTCTCCCTCCAGCATTGCTTGCCATAATTAAGGATGAAATTTTGATGAGATCAGTTGACACACCTTAGCATCGTCCATGAAATGTTAATGTATTTGCGGGATAATGTGAGGCGGTGAGAACGCTGCACGCGTGGGTGTGTGTCTGGGGAAGAAAAGATGGAACGTTGTGCAGTGTGTCAAAGACAGATCAGGGTAATCTCAATCAGAGTTGAGACTTTGTGAAACCATCAAAACACCTCTCGCTGTTTACGACTTTGCCGTGTTGTTGTGTTTGGGCTTTCGTGATGTAGAACCAGAGTCTGTGCTGTTGTTTCGGTTGGTCTCTAATGTAAATCTTGAAAGTCTATTTAGAGCTCACATAGAAACTTGAAACTTGTTGAAATCTACAATAGCAGGAGAAATGAAGGCTCCGGGTTGTTGGACCATTGTTGCTGTGGTTTGTTGCCAAGCAACTCTTGCCCACATGGCAATGCAACATGTTATTATCAGCATTAAAGGTTGTCTGCTATGAGTAGTCTGACATAGAAGCTAGCACATTTTATCCCTTATGTGCTACTAATGTAGCTTTCATCATTGTCGTCCTCCTTATTTAAAAGCACACAAATGCAAGTTAAAAGTATGACTTCCTGCAAACCCAGTGAATGCTGGGACAACATTGTGAATCTTTATCATTTCTCACTGGCCAAAATAGAGGTCATGATCTTGGAGATTGAGGAGATATGTGTGTCAATTCCACACAAATCAAAGAGAGGAGGGTTATTATCTTAGTTCAGTGTTTATTTTGCCCCTGTCTCTGCCAGTCGGGAAGTCGGCACTGAGCCTAATCTTCATATAAAGTGGTTGACTGGTCCACTCGTGCAAACGTGACCCACATTTCCCTGGAGTGGGACAAGTGTTTATTGTGTCACTTTCCGTTTGGATCTGGGTTGTGATCCCGTACCAAGGAGGTTGTGTCTGTTAGCGTGTGTGCTCGCCAGGGAATCAAGGACAAAATGGGCTGAAATAGAAGTGTCACAGGCTGCCACACACAGTCACAGTGTGAGGGTCAGAGTCCAGGGAAGTCCGAATGAAGTTTGAGTAATTTCAGAAAGACTCCTTATGTGGTGCACTAAATTAACTCAACACATGTTGTCCTCATGTTTTATTCACAAGCTGAAGACACCAGCACTGAAAATAAGTCAACCAATTTGAATTTCTTTGTATTTTCCTCTTTGTTCTGTTATAATTCTTGCACCTATTTGACACGAGAATTAAGTTTATTTGAATACTTTAAACAAAACAAGATCCAGTCAAAAGAGAAACTTGAATGGAGTTTTCCTGCAAAAATAACGTGGACATTTTTTGTAGAAAATATAGAAACCCTGTCCTCTTTAAACAGGAGCAGACCTCACCTGTGATGTTCCTCAGCCAATCAGAGTGCAATGGGTGGGGCTTGGCAACAAGGGGGCTAAAATGGCCGACTACAGGTGTAGGTGACTGAAGCTGATACTTGAGTAAAAAGAGAACTGAAAAAAAGCTAAAGATAATCCTGTTTTGAAGGCAAGAATATGATTAAAACAGCATAACACAGGAAATAATGTTTGGCAAGTGGGGAAACAGTTTGGCAACAAAGTTTGGAAACAAAGTTTGGCAACAAAGTTTGCAAACAGCAAAGTTGGCACTCAGTGTTGAATGCAGTCAACTGAATATTTGGAGGATCCCAGTCAAAAGGAGGATTCTCTTCCCAGAAACTGGCAAATGACTGGACTAAAAGGTAAGGAAGCAATTTCATTTTGGTAATGGTCTCTTGGTTGGTTGCTCAGCAGCAGGCCTTGGCTACAGCAGCCATTTTGTGTTCAACAGTGGCTCAATCACAGGTGCTCTCAATGGTCTATCTGGTTCAGGTCAGCGGTTTATGAGCAGGTGAAATGTGGTCCAGTAGCTAAAATGCCTGTAAACGTGCACATCAATATGAATGTGCTGCAAGTTTATTGGCTGTTGTGTTGTGGAAGCAGCATCTTTGACTTGAATCTATGACTTGGATTAAAAGTGGCAGATGGGCTTCGCCCCTTCAGAAGCATGTTGTGGTTTTCAAGTTTTTTCATATGGAAGGTGCTTCAGAAGGCCAGTGGGGTCCTTTCAAACAACCTGGCTCACTCTCCCTCAGCTGGTAGTTATTGTAATTTTATCAGCAAATTTTTATAAGCAGTTTTCTATTAGCCGCCACTGGTGGGAAACAGAAAAACACGATCCATCATTTGTAGCTGTGGGGCTCCTATTTTTTCCACTGTGTGAATGATACACGGTGGACAGAAGAGAAGCAGAGGAAAATCATTTTCTGCATGAAATCCTCCATGTTTTTGTGTCCATAAAGTAAAAATAACCAGAAGTAAATGCAGAGAGGCGCCTGAAAGCGCAGGTTTAGTACCCGTCTCTGCTTCTTGCAAATGAATCGAATTCATGGAAGGACGTCTCCGTTTTCAGTCGGAACATAGCCTTCTGGATGGCTTATGTCTACAGCATTGGTTACCATGGTAACCAAAGTAGGTAGAAAGAGAGCCGCTCTAGTCCTTCGACACACCTTTGCCGAATGTTTTTTTTTTTTTTACTCGGACAGTGCAGTGAGGTCTACTTTACGCAACACGTGGACGAAACCTGGGTGATTAAAAAGAAGTAGTGGAAGTGGGGGACGCTGCAGTAGCTGTCTGGGCACCTCTGCTCATCCAGAAATGACAAGCTCTTAGTCCCCAGTGAGCGAGCAGGCAGCTGCAGACATGTTCAGCATCAGGTCTTCACCAATGAAGTGTGTGGGAGGAGGAGAGAAATGGGGAAGAGAGTCTCTTTATCCTGGTGATGGTCCTTGTTTTTAGCTCTGTTCTTACCACAATTACGCTGCATGAGAGGATGGTGTGCTTTGATTTAGATCAAAGCCAGGTGTTTGTGCCTGTGTGTGTGCTTGTGCTTGTGTGTGTGTGTGTGTGTGTGTGTGTGTGTTTTCTGACATTAATGGTAGCTGGGTGTTTCCCTCTGTCCCAGCTCCTTTTCTGCCTCCCACTGACCCCTCACCATCATTTACACTGTGAGGGCCGCCTAACCCGGTTTGTATGTTGGTGGATAATAAAGTCTCCGAGATCCAGTTGAGACCTGTCAGATCCAATCTTTCCAGAGTGAACAGAGAGAACAGAGGCTGAGATGTCGGCATGGCAACATTTGGTCTTTCCACACTGATCCGTGTACAAAGTGAGTGTCTCTTTCCTGTGGACATGTTGAGTCCCTTCATGATTGCCGTCAAGTTGTTGACAGAAAGAACTCTCTGGGTGTTTTCTTTTTTTTCCCGTCTTTTTATTCATTTTTTGGGGGATAATATTTTACTTTATAGACATAGTGATTGATGTTTAAATGATGCATTTTAAAGTTTGCCACCTAGTGGCACAAATGTTGTCTTATTCTGGTCAACTGGTTAGACGTAAATCCGTTTCAGGCTTTTTCCATCCTTATTCCCATCATAACACTGTCTTTCTTATTTTAAAGTGACTTTATTACATAATCGGTACCGTGCATTCTGTATGTGGTCGACTCGGTGCAGCTGAAGTGTCTCTTTGACGTCATTGACAGCTTTTAGTGGTTACCAGTTTGTGTTCAAAGTCGATTTAATGTGATTCACTGCTGTCAGGTTTTTTCTGCTATTGCTGTACTGCTGCGTGTTTTCCCCTTTCATTCCATCAATGTCAAAATGTTTGAAAAATGTAACAGCTTCTTCATTTTTCTATTCCCCTTTGACCAGTCAGTCTCGTCGAAACCCTTCAGTTAGACCAGCCGAGCAAATCCAACACAACCGATTTTAACTCGGCTGATGACAAAGCAGCTCTGTCAAAAGCTCAGTATGTTAGCTGGAACACCTTTTTTTCTTTTTTATTTGAGATACGCTGGTGAGGAGTCCCCCATAATACCAGTTAAATTTGATTGACACTTCCTGCTGAGTTCACAACCCAAATTACAGCGTTTCCGCTTGAATGAATCAGTCAAGCTTTTCTACCTCTGGTTCAATCATGAGTTCTACCGAGGGTGACGAGGTCCCGCCAAGTCTCTTCTTGACTGTGTCTGACATTCAGGGAGGTGGCGATGCCTCCCAGGGCTTAAAAACTGGCCTCCTCAATATTTCAGGCCCTCTGACATTTGATCAGATGAAGAGGAGTGTCGACGCTGGCAAGCGTTCCTCCTCTCAGCTCAGCTCTGTCTTCTGAGCTGACAATCACCAGTGGGACCCGGAGTGCAGGAACCCTCCTCCCACAGGAGCCAGACCACGGTGAAACCCATGAGAGGGCAATTATTTAGCCTGAAGGGCCACGTTGGGTTTTTGAACTTGATGATCCAGGAGGCCAGCCAGGAGGTGGAAATGAGGATGGGACATTAACTAAAAATCCTGTTTGATTTATTTTGAAGATTCAGTAAATTGGTCCAACTATACACGGTTGATGAAGCTTCAACCTTCTTGAGACGACATGTTAGCAGGTGGTAAAAAGGGGTGTCTAAGCCTTTTTCTAACCAGCCAAGCTAACAACCCTCTTATGTTCTGAGGGCCAGATTAAATGGTTCAGCGGGCCAAGT
>CAAE01014975.1:646721-676357 GCA_000180735.1 Tetraodon nigroviridis
ACAAGTGCAAATCATTGCAAATTAGCCAAGTTTGGAAGGAAAAAAGATGTGTGCATCAATGTTTCCTCACAGCGCTGTTTATTCATCCCCAGGAAGTAAAGCAAGCTAAAGAGTGTATTTCACAGGGACATTAGGTCGTTAATTTAACAAATGTGCTGCAAACATTTGATTAAAACTTGGCTCAGATAGACTCTCGTGTCAATCAGTCAAGTCTTTTAGTGCAATCTTTCGCACTTCTAAACAGTTCTGGTATTTTCTACTAATCAATTGTGTGTGTGTGTGTGTGTGTGTGTGTGTGTGTGTGTGTGTGTGTGTGTGTGTGTGTGTGTGTGTGTGTGTGTGTGTGTGTGTCTTTTTTTCTTGCTTAGCCATAAATATTTCCTATTTTTTGAATTTTCCAGCATGTTCAGCTCCAGGTTTGCATCTGTGTTGACACACTTCACTCACTCCGTGATGCCAGTATAACTGCAGAGAAGGGGCGTTTTGCCCTACTTGTTGTTACCTCTGAGGGACTGACACAAATATTTCAGTTGTTAGCTCATAGTTCCATGAGTTTTGTTATGAGGAGCGTGATTTTAAATGGGGTGGTGACTCAAGGCCTTCAACTGCCTCCCAGCCCATCAGAGTTTTGGTAGTCTGGCTAATCTAGCTTTAGTATCTGTCTCTATTTCTTGCTGTCCCTTTTCTTTGATTTAACTGCTAAACCATCTGGAAGTGGCATGCGGTAGATTTCTAAGTTTCATCCAAACATAGTGTGTATAACCCTACGTTTTAGAGTGCACTGACCTCATCGGTTTATATTTGTTGACTGTTTTGCACTAATTGGCACTAAAATTACACAAAAGATAAATTTTCAGACATAAAAGATCCCTACAGAAGACTGAGTGTGGGTTTGGTTAGATTACACGTGATCTGGAATCAAATTAGGCAAAATATTTACTGAAAGTATTCAGATTAAGCCGAGACTGTCAATAATACAGCGGCATGAACTAAAGGCTGAGCTGTGGATTGTTTTTTTGTTTTTTTTTTTTTAAAGGGAGCAGAGATGATATGCGTGATGAGATGTTTGTGACTCGGCCTGTGCTAGCACACTGGAGGACTAGACTCCTCGGGATTGTTCGCCGGCCTGAGTGACCTGCAACTGTAAATTACAGTGATAGCTCATCCAACGTTGCAGTCCTGCCAATGACATTCATTTAACCTGAATAATCCAGATTAACCGCAAAAAGAAATTGACATTGTCTAAATGATTAGTTTTTGAAGTACTATGGATAGAGTTTAAAAAAGAGTCAAGGGAAATAAATGTGGAAAAACTGCGTAAAAATGTTCTTTGAAGCTGCTGGCAGAGGAAAAAGGACATCCCGAAATAAAAAATGGACTTTACCTGTGAAAGAAAAAGGAAGAAAAACATGGATTTGCTTTACACGACATACTGACCACAAGGACTATTTGTCTTTATTTTTACATTTAAAAAAAAAATAAGCAGCTATATTTACTTGTATGTCTTGAGCAAACAAAGGAAAATAAATGTAAAAAGCAGCGTCATCTTTGGCAGTATGTTCCATAAATGAAGGTCTTTTCATACATGCGCCCTGGAGGACCTGTGGAGAACCAGTCTCTTCACATCTGTCTAATCAGATGTTTGCTGCCACATGCAGCCTCTCCTGCAGAGCATGTGTGAATGGAGCGGCTCCCTACTGACTGTTAGCACCTGTATTTTTACCTCTGGAGATGACGCTGGCGATTCCCTATTAGGACAATGAAAGGTTCCAAAAAGAGAGTTGAGTGGAACTGGTTGACTTTACCCAACCGTGTCTTTTGTTACATTTTCTGTGATATTTATTCTCCAGCGAGCGCTAGCACCATAATCCACAGTAAACCAAGCTGGAACAAGACATTACAGATGAGTCTCTCAGAGTTGTTTGGGGTTAATTAGTTCCAGCAGGGTTATTTCGAAAGATGACGGGCCAGCCCACCGAGCATCATCTGAGGCCCCCAGCTCTTCCCGTGTGGCGCTCCTTGGCTGGTAAACAGATGGGGCGGTGAGTGGTCAGCACATACTGTACATATGCACGTTGGCCAGCGCTGACAATGTGTAATGCATTGGTCATGCCAGACGCATCATGAAGCCATAAAAGGCTTTGCTTCTTAATCGAGGCCCACAGGGTAGTGTGGTAATACAGATGAGGTCTGTCATGGTTTTTGGAGGAGGAGGAGGCGAAGACACTAATCTGGCCCCTGTGGATTGTCCTCAGAAGTGGAAAATTTGGTTGATAGACAGGTAGTTGGGTTTGTGATTCAGTTTGCTCACATAAAAATAAGAAATTTAAAATAATCAGTAAACACCACAGCGAGAGTTAATTAAAGATGTCCAGAATATGCTTTGTAATGGCCCCATCATTGCCTTAGCGTCTCTCCTGAGTGCAGCGTGTCGTGATAGGACACACGTCAGGTCCGCTCAGCTTTTGTCAGGGTTCCATTTGTTTAAAAAGACTCTCTGTCTCCGGGGGGCAGACATAAAAGATGGGTGTGTGAAGTGTGCCTGAAAAACCGATGGATTGCTGCTCCACCCTCATGTGCACCACAGCTAAACAAACCAAAGCTGACAAAGAGTTGTGTAAAGCATATTTTAAAAAGCTGCAGAGTGTTGCCGCGGACTGTGGTGGCAGGCTGCAGTGTAAATTAAGGACAATTCCCTTCAGGTTGCCCCAGTTTTCCAAATATGGCAGACCTGCTAAGCTGTAACGGATCCGCTTGCCGTTCCATCCTTCCACTTTGGTGGTCCTCTGATTTCCTGCATTTTTCTTTGCAAAAGGACCTTGATTCTTACCTTCTTGCAGGTGTTTCGCAGCCATAATCCGCAGACGTGCCGGGTCCCCACTGCCCAGATCTACGATTATTGTTCTGTCTTGGGGCTTCTTGGTGCTTCCTCCAGATAGCTGCACCAAACAATGAGCGCATACCGTGCATTAGTCTATAAATTGCACATTGTGATTTTGTATTGTCCCGCGCTCATTGAGTGCCAGACTTCCTAAAAACAAACAATAAAAGGTTTGACTCTGAGCTTCTTCTCGGGCCCGGTGCCCGACAGTGGTGACAGGACAATTCGTAGAAGTTCAGTTAGGACTCTCCTCAAAAACCTTTTAAATGCTAAATACTGAAGCGGTGGTGCTGTGAAATATGGGAGCTGCAGTCCGCGGGGTGATAGAAAAACAACAATAAAAACATGGCTCTGCACAATTTCCACATGGAAATTAAATTTGTCAGAAAATCAGCCCAAAGGTTTCAATGTGCCGGTTTTTGTTTCAACAAAAATCAAAGAGAATCCTCAGAAATAACAGAGTCGCTGAAAACATGTTTGATCCTGTTCGGTTAGTGTTTTTTGTATTCACACATGCTCCCACCAGCAGGGGCCACAGCTGCTCAGCCATAGTCGCTTGCGACTGTGACACAGAATATTGGGTTTTGCTAAAATGGCAAAGTCACACACAACCCAGGGCCAACTCTCAGCTCTGTTAGGACCAGAAGCTTTACCATCAGAAGAAAAATGACATCTGAAAGATATCAGAGGGTTTTAAGAGCAGGTTTTTTTTTTTTTCTAGAGTGCATTGGTGCTGTACCTGGATCTAATCAACAGCCCTTTGTAGGGCCTCGCTCACCAAACCCCCCGGGGACACCAACAAAACCCCGCTTTATTTTTATAAACCGCATCAACATTAGGCAAACACACATGCCTGCGAAGGTTGTGAAACAATGTAGATGGTCTGAGCGTAAAATGTTCCCAACATGTGTCGCATGCATGACCTATGACCTGCATTCACTCCAGAGCTTCACATCTGCTGTAGAGGGCGCTACGTTCACTAGCGCTTCTTGTTTAGCGTCCAGCAGCCAGACCGACTGAAGCGTTTCTTCGGGGAACGACGAGCGCAAATCTTTTCTCCTGGGTAGCAGAGCCCCCGTGCATGAGCGCATCAGCGTAACACTGCAGGGAAACGTACGGTGGATAAACCAGTCAGAACACAGCAGTGAAACAGTCTCTCAGACGCATGAGAGCTCTTCAGCAGGGAGCTGCGCTTGACCCCAAATCAGATACTGTTGGCTAAAAGCGGCCCTGGCGTTCTGGTCTTCGGTTGCATTTCAGAGTGATGAAGATGTTTGACTGTCACATGTGAAAAGCAGCATTTTTACTGTGGGTTCTTTGGGATTAAGCATGGAAAAAAAGAGACTGGAATATTCTCAGTATTCCCTTCAAGTGACAGACGGATCTAGATCATTAATTGCATGGTTGGGAGTTTTTGTTCCAAGCAGCTGCTGTGAGAGCAATAAATCAGCAGTGTTTCTCAAACGGATCGGTAAAATTTTGAACTGGACTCTGTGCTTTAAATTTGCCAATAATAATTTTCTAATTTAAATCATTTTCAGCAGCTCAAGTCTGCATTCAGTTTTTGTAAATGCCAGCACAGACGGTGGTTTATTCAGCAGGCTGAGGTGGTTCCCAAAGTCATTGTGAGTCTCCCTCTTCAACAAGTGTGACAGAAAAATCGCCCACGCTTTTATTCCTGCCACCGTCAGGTCTGTTTTTGTTTAGAATTCATTCTGTTTGAAGAGAGGTGAGTAGGCTTTTAACTTTCTTAAAGATAGCCTATTTCATAATCAACAACCCAGGAAATGCAGGGAAAATGTGTCGCTTTTAGGTTCGGCTGAAGCGCATTGTCACTCGCTTCACCTCCAAACACAAATGTCAAGTCTCTGGTGGCGATAAAAGAAATGTCAGCTGGTCATTAACAGCTTAAGGATTCACCCTTGCAGGACCCTTTTCAAAATTCTTTTTTTAACATGTTTCACAGCTAAAGTGTTGACATTTCCATCCGTAGGTACATGCAGTTAGCGCTGCTAAAGTGATCACCTTGCACACATTCAGCATCTAAGTTGTGTTTTAAACGGTGCCTTCCTTCACAAGAATAAAATAATTTTTTTCTTTAAACTTTCTGCAACCCGGAAAAAACAAACCCTAAATGGAGCTGCCAGTAAAAACAAGCCAAGTTCTTGCATCTATTCTTATACCAGAGGAGATGCTATTAGTCGCCATGGTAACAGAAGAAGTGCTCCAGGAAGTGCAGCGGTGATGTTGAATTGCATTTTCTTCATTGTAAAAGAAAGATGTAGTTTTAATTAGATGAAAAAGACACTTGAAGCCGAGTTTTGATCTGATTCAGAGAAGACATGGCCTCGGATGCACGCGGCTGCCGGATGGAACCGCTGACAAATGTCAAACAAAATAGAATCACAGCGTGTGTAGATCTCACATGTCCCACCTACAATATGTGCAATCACTCACTGTCCCTCTCTCTGCATGTCTCCCCACAGTGAAGCCAACAGTCATCGACGTGGGTATTTATGTCAACAGCATCGGGCCCGTGTCCTCCATCGATATGGTGAGTTCAGGTTTTCGCATGCACATTCCCCCATCACCAGACGTTAGCATCACCAGACGTGACCACGGCTGCTCTTTAAAGGGACTGGGGTAGCTGTTTTAGTGTTGAAGAAAGAGGAAAGACAGGTAGACAGGCTTTTCCTCCGTCTCCGCAATCAGCTCGGATTGAACCGATGAGTTTAAAACGCAGGGCTGGTATAGATTTGTTCTACGGGAGCTCTCCTATCAGGTCAGGCAGTGAGTCTCTGTGGGAGGGACGTAGCCTCGGCTCAGGTGTGACAAAGCATTACTGTCCTCCAGTGTTTGTCTGGAAGCGTGTTTTCACCTCAAGCGGTCCCTGAAGAGTTGGAATGGAGAGGCAAGTTTGATGGAAGTCCAGGACATCGATTGATTTCCTAGCCATCAAGCATCCCAAACATAAAAAGACAGACTGAGGATCTGTAATAAGGGGAAAAAAGAGTTTTCCATTTTTTGGTGCAAAAGGAAGAAGTTCCTCAGCCTTGAATAATTGGTCGTAGACTAAACGGTTGCATCCTTTCATGATGATTAATGGGCCTGTTCAGTTGCTCTCAAACACCCGAAAGCAATTTTCATTTTTCCACTTGATGCATGGCCTTACAGAGATTTAATAAGCAGGATGTGATAAAAAAAACAAAAAACAGAGGAAGATCAAATATTTCCCAAAATAAAAGCATTGTTTGAACTTTCAGAACTCTTATCACAGGTTATTCATCCACCTCTGCCTGCGTGGCCATTTAACTTTATTATTGTTGATAATAGAAATTAGTTGCTGTTGGGTTAGTCAAACTCGAAGTAAGAGATCAGCAGAAATGGTACAGCTGATTTCCCCCAAATCCATATAATGCCAAGGAATTATGTGGCTATGAGCAGCAGGGGTGTGAAAGATCCATCCAAAGCAGAAGTAGAATGGTAGTTTTTGTTCTGTGCAATGATCAGGAAATGTGAATTCTACTGTGTGAATAAATAAATCCAGTAATGACTCAGAAAATGTGAAGATGAGCGGAAAAAGGTGATGGTGGGAGCCACTGACGAGCTCATCAACCAGCTAACGTAACACACATCCCATTCTATCAATTTTTACCTCTTTTTATGGTATGATTTTATTCAGCCTATTTGCATGATTTATTTTGTATATTTTCCTGTTGCCATGGCTGCACCAATGTAATCCTCTTGCTTCCTGCATTACATTAGTTTCCTGCAATCTTTCCCCTTTTTTGTCAGGAGCCATCAAACTTTTATGAGAATAAATGCTGAAAATGAAGAGTGCATTCAAAAATGGAAGTGTTGATGGTTCATATTTATTAATTATCAAATGAATTCCAGAAGAAAAATCTAAATCAACATAGAATTTAGTGTCACCACCCACAGTTCTTGAGGTACAGCTGCACAGTTTTTAGCGTTTTTAGTTGAAGAGGAGTTGAATCGTTCCATTTCTGCAGACAGTGATGAGATGGCTGAAGATGGCTCCTCATGACCTCCGATGTCTGTTTGGGGGCAGAATAAATTTAAAGCCAATCATTCGCCTTCCTGTCGATACTGCATGATAGAGAAGTGTTGGTTCTGACCAAATGTCCATTTGCTGAAACGCAGCCCCCGAACTTGCAGGGAACCTCCATGCTTCACTGTTGCCTGCAGACTCTCACCATTGGATTGATTTCGGGGCCTTTGGCGAACAAGCTGCCGTCTACTTCAGCCAAACATTCAAAACTTTAACTAATGAGTCCAGAGCGCCTGCTGCTATTTCTCTGCACCACAATTCCTGTGTTTTCCTGCATAGTTAAGGCCCTTGGCCCAGTTCCCATGGTGAAGGTATGGTATTTTTTGGCTGTCAGTCCTTCATGACGACCACTTCTAGCCAGACTTCTCTGGACACTAAGGGGGTTCTTCCTGGGTCCCACTGCTTTCTGCCAGTTCTGAGTGGTCGGCGCTGCCAGAAATCTTCTGCTCCTTGTCATGTGTCTGACTACAATTTTACTAAATAAACCTTTAAATAAGTGGTTCTTAACCTGGGTTTGATTGAATCCTAGGGGTTTGGTGAGTCAGTCCTAGAGGTTTGGCGGAGGTCAGGACACACACCCGACTCATATGATTGGGGAAATTTTTATACCGTTTGTTACAACATATCTTTGCGAACAATCCTTTTCGAGGAAACTGGGCATCAAAAAAACGAAGAAAAGGAACAGACTTTGCTGTGAAAATGACATGTGGTCCCTGCAGGGTGATCTAGGAGGTAATGAGGAGGCTGCAGAAGCTAATTTTGCCATGATGGCTTCCTCGGAGCAGGATCAGCCATGTGATATGGCTGCTGCCGTCAATCATCATCGCAGATAAAACTGTTGGAGTGTTTTTTGTTACAAGCTAAAATCATTTGGAAGCTCCTCCACAGTCACGTGGTCTCACCAGTAAGCCCATGTCTTGTAGCAGGAGGAAAGTCAGCATTGTGTGTGTGAGTGAGTGTGTGAGAAAGAGAAATGTGAGGTCATTTTGCCTGGCAAAAGAGGCAAATTGATCTAACTGGTTTTAAGGTTGAGGTTAGAATTAGGGTTTAGCTCAGGGTTGGAGTTGGTTGAGATGGTTGGGGTCTAAGTCAGGGTCGAGGTTAGGGTTGAGACAGAAGCTGGTTCGACAATATGTCTATGAAAGTCCCCACAAAGGTAGAATTCTGGGTGTTTCAGCGTGATTCAGCATCTAATAATAACGTAATCGTTTCTTCCCTATCACACTGGAGTTTGCTGTTTGATTATCCATATTGTTACGCACAAAATCACGGTGCTAATTAGTCCTTTCTGTGCTGAAGATGCACCTTCACACATGTTCACTAAAACCAACAAAAACAAAAGTCATGCAAAGAAGTGCTGGAAGTAAGAAATGAGGGCTGCTTGACTCTCAGCATTTCTAAATATTTCTTTGGTTAGTGTCTAAAACTCAGGGGCCTGAGCTGATTAGTTTGGACGTCCTTACGTCTATTTTAGGCTCCACCCGTCTGTGCAAATGACACGTGTTCACTTTGCATTTAAGAGCGAAAATAATCCGATTTTTAATACGACTGGTTCAACCTCGGGTCCTTTATTTTGGGGTTGTTGAATGCAATGGCGTGCTGCAGCAGGCGTGCCAGGTCTTCCGTGTGTGAGCACAGCCTTGTCTGAGTGGAGAACTGTGACCCCGCCGTGAGATCCCAGAGAAGGTCCCACTGTGTAAACGCTTGAGCGGCTCCGCTCTGGATGCGGGTCAGCGGAGCCCTAATCCTTGGCTGTCCCTGCACCGACTGGAGCATAATTAGCATGGAGTCCCAACCCTCGTCTCTCTCGCTCTGTGTCCACGTCAGAGTTTCTTCTCCATTTTCTTCATTTCTCAGTGGAAATGTTACTGTGTCACAGAGACAAGTTTGTTCTTCAGCCTGGACTTGACCCGATTTGTTCCTTTATCCGCATTTGCACTGTGGTCTAGCATTTGGTCCACAGCCTCAATTTAGTCTTTCAAAGTCTCCTCGTGTTTGCGTGCATGTGTGCATGAGTGTGTGTGTGTGTGTGTGTGTGTGTGTGTAAGAAAGAGAGAAAGAAAATGAGACATAGTTCCACTTGAAAAAACCAGGTCAAATTTTCAACATCTACTGGATCTGGACTCTGACCAAGGTGGTGTCCGGGCTCTGGGAAGCTTGTCCCCATCCTTGACAAGTCACAATTCCCGATGTGTTGCCGTGTCAACGTGCTGCTAAATGAGGCTGAGAGTAGTTTAGCGCATTGTGCAAGAAATGAACAAGTGATTCGTGGCATTAGAGTCGAGCAGCAACGTGACGTTTTCATGGCCGGTGCTGGAAGAGTCAGACAAAACGGGCGGCAAATTGATAGACGCCCTCTGACATCCACACTGTTCCTGTCGTCTTCAGCGGAGCCGAGGCGTGTGGGCGGACTATCGAATTTGTGCCCCAGCTATGGAGCCTGTCGGTGCATAAGGCAGGTGTGGAAATGATTAGGCCCACCTGCTTTGTCCACAGTGCAAAGTAATTATGTGAAACCAAGCTATAATTCTTTATTGATCACCAAATTTCAGCCCTTCTCTGAAATAACCCTGACAGGAGAGTGAAGTAAGTTTAGTGTGCTGAAAAAAAATGCAAAACAAAGCTGCTTAGAGCTAGTTAGGTATAAGGTTACCTCTCTGAGGTGTATTCTTTTTGTGCTTTTGCTCATGTGATGTGTATTTACCACCTGCTTACCTTATTATATATTCAACTAAGGCTCAATATTCTTTCTGTCTCAGATTATTTCACCTGATTTGACTTTGCGCAACTGCTAGCTGGTTTGCTAACGCTATCGTTAGCAGCAATAACACAAAGCCATTGTTCCTCTGAGGGCTCAGTTCTTTCTCTCTTACATAATAGAGACACTTAATCACCACAGCTGTCATAATCCCCGAAGAAAAGGCAACGAGAGGAAACTTTAAGAAAAAAAGCCTGAGATGAGAATTCACATGGGATTAAAATCAGCGCATGCATGTAACATGCAATATAAATACACATCCAATAAATAGAAGCAGAGGTGCATTAACAGAAGCGAACATGATCAAATTTGGTTCCTGTGGCTCATGGCGACCTGCTGAGTTTCACGCTTTCATAAGCGTAAATGGTTTGGAGGGTTGGAGGATTGTGTGGCCTTCGGCAGAGTGCAGAAGCAGACACGTCTGCACATAGGAAAAGAATAATTTCCCCTTCCGCGCCACCGTGGAAGTTGTCAGGGACTCGCGTCAGACTGGTGTCAAAGCGGATCATTTTCACCTCCATGGAGGTGTCAGGCTGCTGTCTGTGGACACGTGATAGAACCACCCACTTGTTTTTTTTTAAATCTATACATACATGCATACATGTTTCTATCAAGCCCCACTTTCCTCGGGCCCTTGGGCAGACCTTCACATGCATTTATGCAAGCGTGCTCTGACCTTCAGCATATAGATAAAATGGCCAGTGGGTTGAAGGCTGCACCTCATCCACACTCATCCAGAACAACCCTAGAGAAATGAATGCTAAGATCTCCAACTGTATGCTGCATGCTAAGCTACACCAGGCTCTGTTGTTTAAAACCAGCAATATCCTGGAGGAGTGAATCGGTTCAACTCATGCGTGAACATGAAGGAACTGTAATGTCCAATCCTTTGGCAAGAGAAAGAAGGCAGCGCACTGATCCCGGTCCGCTCAGAAATTTTTCTCGAAGTTTTAGCCAATAAATTTCTAACGCATTTGTAGAAACAGGTGATAATCCTGAGAAAATATTGAGTGCGTCTTGTGTTATCCGGTAAGACTTTTATTGCAGATGGTCTTACAGAAGGTCTTTAAGCCCGATCACATGACCTTGTGAATGTTCAATTCCCGTATGATGACAACTGCGGAGGTCCTGATTGCAATTGGGTCTGGTTACGTGTTTGAAGTTCTTCTTTAACAAAACTTCCACAAAGAGTTCATCATCTGTCCTTGACCTTTCTTTAATTTTAACTTTTATAGGCTGATTCAAAATGTGGTAAAATAAGCAGCATTCTGCCCAGATTAGAACACAACATTGTCTTCTTTTTTTTACGGTGGTGACTCAGCTAATAGCAGCTGAACTTTCTGTTACTAATGATGCTAATATCGGTAATAATGCTAATTTTCTGGAATTGTGATGTGAATCACAATCAGCTGCTTTAGAGCAGAACAGCCTGAAGAAACATGACTCATTTTTGGAAAGATGTCCACATCAAGACACAGGCTTTGTTTCACGTGTGTGTGCCTGTTCTGTACGTGGATGAACCAACTGATGTCCTCTTACCTCCATCAGTTGTCTTTTATCTTTAAGAAACTCTGCATTTTGATCATTGCTGGTTTTTGATTTCTTATGTTTTGTGAAGCAGCTCTAAAAATAAACTTCACAGCATTCCGTGAGATACAGAGAAATGGTGTCAGCAAAGGCAGGTTTATTTAAAAAGAAGTGAAGATGTGTTAGATAGAACACACAAGGACAGAAATGATGAGGAACCACAGTAATAACATTAACCTCATCAGTAACGATAAAGATAGCCCTGTTAGCCTTTTTCCCCTCCGGTCTTAGATGAACAGATCCAAACCAGCCTGGATTTAGTCCTGATTTCCGCTCGGCCCTGGTTGTCCTTCACAAAGACAACCTCAGCGAATTAGCCTGCACTTGAGGCTCAGGCATGTTGACAAGAGCACATTCATCATCCCATAATTGAGCGACAGAAAAAGGAACGGCAAGTTGGAGATAAAAGAGAACAGTTTATTATCCGCATTGAGCTCACATCAATCTCCTGCAGCGCTCTGTCTCCTTGGCGTTTGGAATCTGTTGGTCAGCCCCGAATGAGCGGATGACTTTCCGAGGATATAACCATGTATCCTTGTGGTGACTTCGCTGTGCCTTTGAACCGCAAGAAAGTCCCACTTCTTGCGGACTAGCTGTTATTTATCCCTCATCTCTCCTTTTTGTGTCTCGTTTTGTCTTCATCTCCCGCAGACGTTTCGATTCCGCACACCTGTTTCCACAGCAACAATCTCATTCATTTTTCCAACTCGGAGACAGTCCGAGCCCAGCGAACTCCTGATGTCATTCAGCTGGTGCGTTTGTGCTCTAAAACCCGTCTGTGTCATTTTTTTTTTTTTTTTGACCTTCAAAGAGAACGAAGACAAAAAGGAAAGAATTAAACAAAGGCTAGGTGACATAATAGGGGTCACGCTTTGTGCGAGGTAGTGTTCACTTTGTCTGAGCACGTTCTGAGAGCCGCAGAAAGAACCCCTGCGGCCTCGCTTTTTCTTTTTTCTCTCCCTTGTTGCATGACTGCAGGTGACCTTTTTAAACGGTGACACCTTCTGAAAGCATGGGGCAGACCTGCGGCCAGGCTCGGAACGCCGCTCCCGTCATAGCCTCACGCAGATCCACCTCCTCTCTCTTTGTTTTGCAAGTTTTGCATCTTTAGCATGGTTCCACCGAAGGTGGGAGGCAACAAGCAAAGGAGTTTTTCTATCCCTTTGCTCTCCCCACACACAAAAGAAGTGTGTGAGGCTGCCTGTCGGACCCTGGGAATTGGGTGATAATAATGTTGTGCGAGTGTGACTCCATGTGTGTTTCGAGGGATTCAGGAACAAACTGGAGTGGGCAAATTTCCAGGGTCTGACATCTTCAGAATCCACTTTGGACTAATAATTCCTCATGTTGCCTTCAAGAACCAGGACGAGCCCAGGTGAGACGATGCAGTCGTGACCGTGGGACCCCCCGCCCCCGAACACCTCGCAGTAGATCCAAGCACCGGATCAGCAGCTCCAAAACAGCTGCAGAACAGCTGCAATTCCAGCCTGGAGATGTGAAACGCTTCAAAGGGAGTTAATGTCAGTGGTCCCCAGTGATTACTGGACAAAGGGCAAAAGTTAGCGACCAAACTTTAACGCGTCTTGACGGCTGACCTTTGAAAGAGGAAACGCTGGAGCTTATTAGGTCTGTGTATGTGTGTGTGTATGTGTGTGGATGTGGATGTGTGTTGCAACTCCCAGTAAGGAGGAACAGTGATCAGCCACAGCTCTTATGGTGTTTAACGACGGCACATCTGCCCTCCCTTGAGTGGCTTGACAGATCGAGGGAGTAAGAAGGAATGAATTCCCTAAATTTGTGGAGTCGATCCTCCTCATTATGAAACTGATGATGGACAAACACAGGACTGACTGACAGCTTCTCTAATTAATTTCACTCAGACGCCTTCAGCTGTCACCACTTTTTCCACGTTTCTCTTCTATTCTTAATTTAAAAATTTCTCACCATCAGATTTGGGTTAGTGCCTGTTGGGTTTTAAGTTATTTTACCAAATATATGACTTCTAATTAATGTTTTATGTGTGTTCCGTGTTAAATTATCTATTTTTCCTTCCAAATACTTGGTTTCCGTTTGTATTTTGCGTCCAAATTTTCAGGACCGAGGATGAATTTTTGATTTTGCCAGGGTTCCCTCGCATTTCCTTCACCTATCGGCTGCAACGTGAGCATCACGCGGGGGTGGCAACGAAATAGTTTATCACAATCTGAATATTTTAAGAAGCGAACTGAAATATTCATCTCGTAAATAATGAACTTCCAGAGCTCAGTCTCTGACTTTGTGTGTCTGACTTTTCCCAGGCAAGAGCGTTCAGACGGCCCCTGATTACCGCTGGTGTTTGTCAGCGGCTGTGAATAATGGACACCCTCAATCTCAAACTTTGAAGCGAATCCTCGAGGGGATAATGCCGGTCCCCCTAGTTAATTTCAGTCAGATATCTCCCAACACTTGACTCCATTCTTCTGCATAATGTGCATGAATAATGGACCTGCTTCAGCGGCTTGTCTCCAAGGTGTAGCCAGCCGTCCCCACCCAGCCGAAGGAAGCAGAAAATTCCATTTGGGAGGGATTGCTGTGAGAGTTCAGTCCACGTCAGGAGTAACAAGAAAGGCCTCGTAGTTAGCTAAGAGGACCCTGGTGCACTGGAGCCGTCAGGATGCACCTTGCAGTAATTATTTTGTGCTAAGGTCATCCAGGCTGAGGGTCGTGATGAGGATCCCGGTGACAGTTGTGTTAAGAAGGTCAAGTCTTATCTGCCTGCTTTTGGAAAAGGTCGGAAAAATCAGAAATTGGCGGTACGATGACACGGTGTTCGATGTGTGTACTCCGGTTGGGAAGGCAGCGGAAATCTGTGAATGCCCAACCTTGGACGACCGAGCTACAGAAAAAACTGTAATAATGGTTTCAAAATCCAAAATAACCCTTGAAACTAAATCATCTCTTTTTTTATTCAAGTATCTGAACTTTAAGCATCTGCTTTTAGGATGCTTCACAGTTTAGCTGAATTAAACATTACAAACGTGCTGGCGTGAGCACAAAGTGAGCCGGCCTGCTTTCATTTCCGTTTTAAAAGCCTTGTGTGTGTTTTGGAGGTTCCTCTGAGGTGCCGCTCGGGTCTTTGATGTGGCCGCAGAGCCCTCCAGGAGGACGGGACCGCGGCAGGCGGGCCACTCTCAACCAAACACCCTTTTCTGAGCTCATAAAAGAACAAATGAAGGCTGCTGGAATCACTATATTGACTCCACTTCTCTCTCACCAGGAGTACCAGATCGATATCATCTTTGCCCAGACGTGGGTTGACACCCGTCTGCGCTACAACAGCAGCAGCACCAGCATGCCCACTCTGACCCTCAACAGGTATGTTCCCGGAACCTTTGCTCAAAAATAGACATTAGGAAATACAGCATGTGCAAAGCTTTTTTTTTTTGGTTGAACACGCTGCTGAGAACCTTCCGGTTTTAAATGCTGCTGCAGCTATTGAGTTTCAGCATTGTCGCACTGTGAATATCTCATTTTTGAGAAGCGTTGTTCCCACTCAGGAAAGCGTCTAAGATTAATGGAACAGATTGATCTGTGTGCCATTTTTATCCTCCTGTTGCCAAATGAAGCTGCTGCTTTCATTTTAGAAGGATCTGAGAGAATTTGGGGTGATCATATCTCCACTAAAGTTTTTCTCTCTGCCCGCCCCCCCAACCTCTCTTTTTCTCCCTTTCTCCATCAGCAATATGGTTGGTCTGATTTGGCTCCCTGACACCATCTTTAGGAATTCCAAGAACGCCGATTCTCACTGGATAACAACCCCGAATCAGCTGCTCCGGATCAGGAACAACGGGACTATTCTTTACACGCTGAGGTAAAAGTCTGATTGTGACAAACAACAATAACAGCATGAAAAACCTCGGTATCTGCCGTTGGAGGCCTGACGCCACTCGTTCGTGCATCCAGGGTTCAGTTTCTCATGGTGTGAAAGATTTCAAGGTGGAGGATGGTCAAACTGCGTGTTGTTAGGCCCATGGAGGCCGTCGCTGCTGCATCAGAACGGCTTTTATTCAGCTCTTAAACTGCAAACGCTGCTCCTTCTTGAGGTACTGGAGACGACAAAGGTGCAGGACAGAGTAGAAGAAAGAGAAGTCATGGTGGTGGCTTTTACTGGTTGTTATCGAATCTCAACGATAGCGAGGAGCAGAATGACCAGTCAGGATTATTAACTTGGATAATATTTTCTGCCTAGAACACGAGAAATCTCCCTCCCAACATCTGCTCTCCCGACTTGTCCAGCCGATCGGCCAAATTTTTTTTCTCCCTTTTTGCTTTATTCCTACTGACGTGCCCTCGAGCGCAGCAGCTCGTGCGGAAACCAGCTGCAGAAAAATGAAGGGGTTCTTCAGGGTAACTATGTTTTTGATTCCTGTGTTTACAGGATGGTTTAGCTTATCTGGCTAATCTGTGTCTCCTCAGGATGACCATCAACGCTGAATGCCAGCTGCAGCTGCATAACTTCCCGATGGACGAACACTCCTGTCCTCTTGTCTTCTCCAGCTGTGAATATTGGCGTGCACACACACACACACACACACGCACACGCACACACGCACACAGGAGGAGATGATATCCAAATCAGCCGTTTCAGTGTCATTCCGCAAGGCTGATTGGCGATTCGGGTTTCAGCCAACAAACAACTGGCGACTTCTTCAATCATTCGGCTTCCGGCCATTAAAATTTTGGGGATTCTGCAGGAGAGCCAGAGAAGTTTCAATTTTTGCAGTGAAAAAACAAGAGCTTGACCAGAGCCATTTTATTACGGTTAATTCTCATTTTTATCGCTCTCTCCCTGTACCTGCATATTCACGGCTGCTCAGCCTGCAGATATACATCTCCTTCCATATTTATGTGTCTTGGGAATAAAAAAAAACCTTTTAAGAGTGTTTGCTTCATGGCGTTTACCTTTTCCTGTTTTACTAGAGCAGAACTTCCCCTCAAGGTGCTTTGATGAGCGTTGTTTGTACAAACACATCTGAATGGAGGCCTACACAACCGGTCCTGCGCGCTTTGTGGCTGCATTGTTATTTCCCGTTTTCCATAGTGAATGATCCTCCGGGTTATTGTCTCTCTGCTCATTACCAGGCAGACAAGCATTTGGCCCTGCAGACAAAGACAAGCTAGATAAGAAATCAGTGTTGCTATAATTTAGGTTACAAATTTCACCTAGACCAATATTAAAAAATAATCCAAATCAAGTTTTTTTTTTTGTTTGTTTTCATTCTCTCGGTTCAGCTTCTCATTTTAAAAATATGTTAATTTGTTAATTCCTCAGTTTAATATTTTTATAATTGGTCAGAAATTTCTACCTTTTGCTCAAACAGTTTCATATTCAGAAAAATAAAAGATTAAAATGGTAATTAAGCTGGTTCACCTCAAAAGCTGGTTTAAAGTAGGAAGTAATCGTTGTATAAATAAAGATAAATGAAAGTTGGGGCGTCTTTGTGAGCATAAATGAGGACCGCTAGCAACAGTTCATTAGCAGCATATATGTTTCCACAGTCATTAAAACAGCAAGAATCTCTCACAGGGTGACGTCGACAAAGATTAAAGCAAAGAAAAAAATCAAACTTCTCCACTCCTCAAATAATGGCTCCCATAGAGAGAAAAAGAAAAAAGATACAAAAAAGCAAAAAATACAAAAAAATATTGAGACAAAGCAAAAAGTAAACTCAAGGCAACCAACAATAGAATTTATTTCTTTAGTTACTTAAATGACTGGGCGCTAGCTTCAACTGGGTCTCTATAGCAACGGTGGCTAAGGCATTTGCGTCACAGCTACAATTTGGCCCCGAATGCCAAGAGAGTCATTTCCATCTGGAGAGTTAACATGCAAGGTTGCTGGTCAATGCGGCCATGTGGAGCTGCAGGAGTTTGGTCTCAGCTGAGGGCTCTGCTTCCGGGCCAGGGCCAGGTCGACCACATCAGCAGAGCCTCCGCTATAGCTTTAATGATGGCGCCCGGCTTTTAGCGGCTCCATGATTCGGAGCTGTGTCATCAGAGTGGTAAAAAGAGAGGAAATCATTTTCTTAAAGATGCCCTCCATCTCAGACATCAACCTGTTCGTTTAAATTTGTAATTCAGGCTGAAGTCTCGGTCAAACCCCATCAAACCGCTGTCTCATCAGCAAGATGCACCTAAACAGATGTTTACACTCGTTCATTCAGATCGCTGAAAATCTAAATCCCCCTTTTCTGTATGAAGTACTTTTATGTTGAGGCACGGCAGCGTTGCTAAGACCTTTGCAAATGAGGTAAAATGTGATAACAGCAACATTGGAAGTGCCAAGGTCTTTAAAATGTTTATTGCTCCATTAAGCAGGCTTATTAAGTTAGGCGACACCTAAAAAGCACTGAAATCACATTTACTTTGGTGCGGCGGCTCATTCTCATCTCTTGGACCAGATGTCGTCCGAGAGCTTTGATTTAATTTCAGTAATAACCGTTACCTGATAAGAGACAGATATTTGAGGTATTAAATCTCTGCTCAAAATTAGCCTTTAGTAAACACACACACAAACACACACCAGGCTTCTATTGTTTTACAGAGACCAGATATCAATGTTATTCTCTAGGATGGAATTGTTTTGCTTTACACCCGTGTGACCTGACATTTAACAGTCAATTAAAGCTTCTAGTTTGTTATTGATTGGTAGCTGAGTGTATTGGCGGATTTGGTTTTGAGTCTCAAATTGTTGTGATTTGAAAGTGATAAATCCGAATATCAGGAAATGTGTTTTCTGCCGTTTGACCTTTACACAACGCTCTCCTAGGTGTGTCTGAATTTTTTTCCACCGGCATGAGACCCCTGAAATTGAGGAAGAGGGGAAATGGTCTTTGAAAGTACTCCTTGACCGGCGTGTCTGGGTTACAGATGGGTTACATCTAAATGGAAGTCCAACATCTGTCTGGGTCTGTTATCCAGTGTGTTTTAACCATTTTAGGGACAAACACCGATGGCAGAGACAGACTTTTCTAGCAACAGAAACCTAGCAACAGTAAAGTGGCTTTTTTATTAAGAGTACAACGTTTTTTCTGGACTCATTATTTACTGTGCAGCTCTTACTGATAGACGTCCTGTGCTTTCATGTCCTATTGAGTGAATAGCCTCTTCGTTACAACTTAAAGCAATTTTATTAAGGAAGGACCGAGATGACAAATGGTTACAAAGCAAACGTGCTGTTTAGTTTAGTTCTACATGAGACATGTTCCTGACAGACATGACGCGTGTGTGGTCTGGTGCCGCAGAAGAGGGTTGTCTATTCACCTCTCGGTGGTTGTCGCACTTTCATGGTGCTGTCGTTCATCGTGAGGGTGGTTATTATGGATACAGCGGGAGGTGAGAAAAAGCTCTAAGGCTGATTACAAGCACTTGCGGCTCACGCTGTTATCCACGTCACAAGTGACGACCCTCGCATCTTAAAAAGTGCCGGCAATGGTGCGGCGCTGTACAGCCGTTCTATATGAGCTTGTGTCGGGTAGACAGGGTCTGATTGAGGGTCTGAAGTTTCACGTCAATCATGAGGGGAAAAATGGCCGCTAATTTGAGGATCCATAAGTAGCAGCTGCTGTTAAAGAGGACTGTTATTGACTTGGCAGGATGGTTGTGGAGCCTCCTAAACCCAGCCTTGGTTCCTGTTAGCCTTCTGTCAATACAAGGCAAATGCTTTGCTTGTTGGAGAGCAGCTTCTAAAATGACCTGGCCAAATGATTTAGCTGCAATAAAAATGCTATATGATTATATTTGCACTTTATAAGAGACATTAAAATCAGTTATTTTCTTTAAAAGAGACAGACAGATCACTCGGCTGTCGAAACTGAGCCGCAGCTCTTATGTTAACGCTGATTCTCTGATGTTTAACCCCCTAAATTTTTTGCTGTCTGAATTAAGGTGATTGAAATTTTTAACTGCGATAGTGTTTTTACTAGCGGTTGACTGTAATGTTGACTGTAATATCACAGAATTGCCCAAACTGATAAGAAAATGAAAGCAACAGGGCCTCAGGCCAGTTCTAAGGTTGTGTAAGACCATGATGCTTCAGGGGGTCTTTAGAGCTCCAAAGATAATGTTGTGCCTATTTTGGAACATTTCCTGCTTCCTGCATCATTCTGTCAGTCAGTTAATTTTGTAGACACACATTTGAAGTCCGGGCACACGTACAACCAAGGATGAAACCGAATTTGCCTCCTCATGTTTCCATTTAACTGGAGGAGCGACGTGAATATCCTGCAGTCCGATAACGTGCTCCACGGTCGGGGTCAGCGCGCGGCAGAGCGGCTCCCGCTCTTGGGTCGTCAGCACCTCTCGGCTCCTCGATGGAAAAGTACTTTCACACATCGCTGAAGTGTAATATTACACGTACACGGAAGGTTCGCAGTGGGAATATTCCTCTTGGAAGCCGTGTTACTTCTTCCTAAACTTTTTCAAGGTGATGACCTGGTATTACGCACAGAAATCTCGACTCTAAAATGTAGAAATGGTGCTTCGTAACCAGACACGCCAGAGAAAAGGGAACACTTTTAGCTCGTTGCTGTGTGATCTACTAGATCACAATAAAAACCAGGTTGTTAAAATGAAGCTTACTTTGCTGCGTCCTCTGACCTTCATCTTTTCTGCTCCAAACTCCTCATTTTTAGACGGTTACCCTCGAGACGAGATCGTCTACAAATGGAACCAAAACTCCGTGGCCACGTCCGACCAGAAGTACTGGAGGCTTTACCAGTTTGACTTCATGGGACTGCGGAACACCACGGATATGCTGACGACGACCGCAGGTAGGGAATGCGGCAACTGAAAGGTCGGCAGGTCAAACCTGAGCGACAACAATGGAAAACAGAGCAGAGAGCAAAGGTCAAACAGGGCCTGCAGGTTCAGCTTTGAAGCTGCAGGCCCTATTTGATCTTTGCCCGCAAATCCCAGCCTCCTTTAGCATGGACCCCACGCTCATGAATGTAATCATGCTTCTACATGCTGAAATCTCATAAGTATTCCCTTCAGGTGTGAGGGCAAATAGGTTTTTCTACTGACATTAATCACTAAGATTAAAGATTTACAAGGACTTTTAATTATTCACTTCCCTTCCTGCTCTCCAGCCGTTATCGGGCCCCGTCTTTGCTGACGGTTTCATTTAGGCCGGTCGCGTGTTGAGGCAGCTGCAGAAAGGCGCTCGCTCCGACAGGTGCTGGTAATCACAGCCGCAGGTGGCGCGCGGTGGACAAATTTCAGCTTATGCTTCCAGGCGACCCTCAACGCCTGATTTGAATGTGCTAATAAGAGGAGCGTTTTTGAGTGAGGAAGATGGAAAAAAGAGCCCGACGCAGAGACCCTTGACCTCGTTTAGCAGTTGTTTATTTGGAAATTGGCGTAAAAGGGCTCCTTCGCCCAGGCAGGGATGGATATTACAAAAGGGGAAGTTCTTAGTGTGATTAATAAGAAGGGATGGAGCAGTTAGTCCAGGGTGGAAGGAACTGAAGGGATTGTCCGTGTGTCAGGCAAATCCCAGCGAACATTCAGTTGGGTTTAAAAGACAAAACTGATGGACGAGCCGTTGATGGTTGTACAAATGATCTTTCCCTGAGCTCCCGCTGCAGCATCAGGATGCAGTCAAACTAATTTTCTGCCGCCGCGCTCGATAGAAACAGCAAGCCCACGCATCTACCTCATGCTGTTTAAGAAAATTAACTGTTTATTCATTTATCACCTTTTCCTTCCCCTCCACTCCATCTCTGTGCGCACAGTGATTTGCTAGCTGGCTAAAAATAATTGTCATTAATTTGTACTGTGACAAACTTTGGAGGAACTGCATTTCTCTCCCTGTTTCCTTTTTTATATGTCCCATCTCTTAGAAACAATTAAATTACAGAGGGAAGAGTGGTCAGATCTCCAGACAGGACCTTCAGGGACCTCTGCCTCTTCCTTATGGCTTCGCTAGGATCCCCTTCAAAAGGTCCCTGAAAGGAATCCCCGGCTTTTTCTTCTCCGTTGCCAATCCAAGTTCCTCCAAAAAGCTCCTTTTATCTATTCTTCTGAGGCCACGTTGTAGAAATGTGCTGAGAATACTAACATGGGACGTGACTTTGCGTGAGGTCGTCTGACCTGACGGCTCTATCTCACCAGGACTCCCACGTCTCAGTAGCTGCACTCGTAGATTAGATTAAAATGACAGCTGGACGTTGTGGAACCTCATGATTGCGAAAGCAGAGGTGGCTCTGTCAGAAATATAAAAAGTAACATTAATTGGCTGCTCCCTGAACTTCACCTGCGGGCTGCCGTCTAATTTTGCCCAGGCAATCATCGGCGCAGCCGGGCAGTTTTGACAGCGGCGGTGTATATTTGGCAGCAGTAGGTCAGAGTTTTCACGAGCACAGGCACTGGGAGGGAAGCAGGTCTGAGTGTAGTGCAGCTAGCTCCTGACCCAGCTGTCACACAACTTTATGGCTGCAAATCAACATTTCTGGATCATTTTTGTTCTAAGTCAGGTGGTATTTTGGCTCACCGGGCAGGGCATCCGTCACAGAAATGAGACACGTGAGCTCTACTTGTTTCCTAGCTGGAAACCTACAAAACTACTCAACTATTAGAAGTTGGGGGTCAGGATGTGACACAGAAGCCGTCGTTTTATTTTGAGGGAAAATGTATTTGGTGTGTTTTGTATCTCTGCAGCTAAGCATCAAACAAGATCTGGGAAATAGAGAAAAGCTGAACTTATATTTCTTGTGCTACCTTGAGTAAGGCCTTCCACCTAAACGCCCCCTCACAGTTGACAGCAGAGCTGCTCTGCCGCCAGCAGGAATGCCAAAACCTCTTTTACATTTCAAACAATCGTAGCTCCTGTGTGAACGCACTGGTCAGGAGAACTGCTTTAGCAGACATTAACCGGCCGCCTGGTTCCTAGCATGCTAACAGTAATAACATATATTATACGCGCAAAAGAGAAAAATGTGTGTTTTCATCTTCATGGCTCTGAAGCTCGGTTGGTTGAAGAAAAACTATTTATTGCAGAAAACAAAATCACGGGTTTGTATAAAATTCACCTCCACCCGAGGTCCATCTGGGAATGTGCACCAGCGTTTAGATTAGATGTTTATCCTGATCCTGGCCGCGCTGGTGCAGATTCTGGCTCTTCTACCTGCCGCTTTGGTTTATTCCCAGCGCTCTGACAGAAGGTGTCATGCAGGATAGCATGGCTCTTATTAGGGACAGAATGATAACGTCTTAAGCCCTGCAGAGTTCTGCTGCGCTCACAAAGTCTCCAAGCGGTGGCGAGCTGCTGTTTATCTGTTTCACGGCTGCACAGTTGGCTTGCTACAGAGTGCTGGGCGGTCAGCGTTTTAATGGGCCCCAACAGGGCCTTCTTACACAGCTGACGCTGCCGGTACCAGCGCCGGGATTTCACCTGGTTCAACCTTAATCGCTACTGTGAACTACAACAACAATGGTTTCAAAACTCATTTGTTTTAAAATCAAAAACAATCTGTTAACTGTGGGACAAGTATAGGACTATCTGATCTCTTTCCCTCTCTGTGGCTCTTGTTTCTCACCCGTATGTGCAGCAGAAAATCAGGCGCATGGCATTTATCAATCTGGACGTGAGCGTAGATTCTGTTCTGACATCGTGGACGCAAGTTAGTCAGTGAGGATTGTTGCTTTTTGCTTCACTTGATAAAATATAACCCAAGAGATTCATGTTTGGTTTATTTTTTGATGTAATTATCTCTTTTTGACCCAATTTCTTCCATTTTGTTTGTTTGATTTTTTCAGCCATCTTGTCCTTTTTGTCCAAGTAGATGTTTTTTTGGCCATTGACAAAATATCTAAACACTGTTAAAGCAGCGCAGCTTCAGCAGTGCGTTCACACGCACGACCGTCAGGGCAGCGACACGTCCACGGCCGTCCCATCTGTGGGTTCCTGGCCCACTGGCAGTGGCTTCATGCTCCTCCAGCCCCACCAGGACGGAGGTGGCCGGCCAGCTCACAGACGGGAGACGGCCTCCAGCTCCACACAGGAAATGTCAGGGGCCCGCTGACGAGTGTTGATCCACATTTGGGATGATGAAACCAATAAACATTCATTTGCGGCTCTCGGCGGCGCCACACTCGTGTTCTCTGCACCTGGCAATTAAAACCAGCTTCCCGCTCCTCCGCCGAGCGAGGCGGCGGCGCTCCGCTGCAGATGTTTGATTCAACCTGACGTCCTTGTGGAGGCATCTCGCTGGCGTCGGATTTTTGTGATATTTAAATCAGTGTTAATCTAAAAGGTGGGGGTGAGGGTGGGATGGGGTGAGGGTGGGGGTGGAGGCACGATTGTCAAGGTTACAGAATGGGTTTTTTTTTTTTTTCTGTTGCTCCTCCACCTCTACCGGCTGCCGTCAGTCAGACAGTTCTCAGCACTCCACTAGTCGCATCATTAAAAGATCAGAGTGAATCACTCACTCCTCTTTCTCCTCCTCCTCCTCATGGTTTCATCTGTCAGAGTCAAGTCGCTTCCCCTGGTTCCATTCATCTCTCTCCCTCCCCTCATCTTCTCTGTTCTGTCCATCGTATGTGTTTTTGTCCTTCATCAGGCCTCCCCCCATCCTCGTCTCTCACTCTTTTGTCTGTCTCTTCACTCATTTGATCCATATTATTTGACGTTCTGTGATTAGGGGCCTTTTTCAAGACAGTCAGCAGACAAAAAATGAGCGGTTTTCTGAAGATCAGTGCATCCGAAAATAACAACAATGGCGAACGTGGCTGGAGTTTATTGGCTACTGGCTGCACTAAAGGAGTGTTAATTGAGCTACAGATGACTCCCAGGTCTTAGAATAGATTCACACACTTCTGAGGAGTGTGTTAAAACCCAGCTGACAGCCTGGCGGAGTCAGCTGAGCGGGTGGCAGGTCTCTGCGTGGCGTTCCACAGGTTTATCGCTCTTAATCATAATAAATAATAATCCACTGTAAAATGCTGCTGTATGTTGCTAACATTTCACTCCTTTTCTTTGGATTTTCAGGCGAGTACGTGTTGATGACAGTTTACTTCGACCTCAGCAGACGTATGGGCTACTTCACCATCCAGACCTACATCCCCTGCATCCTGACCGTGGTCCTCTCCTGGGTCTCCTTCTGGATCAAGAGCGACGCCACGCCGGCCAGGACCGCCCTAGGTAGGCAGCCACTCACTCCTAAACGTCGCCAATGTCGATTCGCAGCTTAGGAAAGCTTCGAGAGCTTTAGAAGCTTAAGAAAACTTGGTCACGAGCACAAACAGAGAGCTGTTCACACAAATTAGCTTGTTTCACATTAATGTCTCATTTTATCCCATCATCTTATTTTTTCCTTGCATAAGTTGACAGTTGTTTTATTGTTGTCTTCCCACGCTGCATGTGCGTGCCTGCCATTAGCTTATTTACTTTGTTGTGGACAACGAAGGTAATGATGATGATGATAATGATGACAGTGATAATGAATAAGTGCTGATGGTCACTATTGCTGAGGTAAGTTTCTTGACAACTTCGGAAAATCAAAAACTCATCGTTAGTTTATGATATAAACTGTTTAAAAATGCCGACAATGGTCTTATTCAGGCTTTTTAATGTGGCATTTCACACATAACAAAGAAAAAAGATGCAGCTTTGGCAACAAAAAAAACCCCACCCAGATTGTTGTCTTTAAATATCTTCACCGTTCAGCACCTTCTGAATGAGGTCTGTTTGTCGACTGCAGCAGAGCCGCTGACCTGCAGCCCTTTGCTCGATGCTGTTTATGCAGGCGGTCAGCCTGTACTAATTAAGTTCATCTTGTCAGATCTCCATATTTGGCCCTCAGACTCCGAGGCATCAGCACCCTACAGGCACCTCCAACCCTGCAGAATTCCTCTCAGACTTCTGTGTATCAGTCTGCCAGGAGGTCATCAGCGGTGTGTGGGCGGTAATAAAGTGTCTGTTTGCTACTGAAGCCTGAGGAACAGACAACTGAGAAAAAAAAACCATGAAATAGAGAACACAAATGCCAGTTTCTTGGTACTTCACTGATCTTAATAGCAGACTGCGTCTGGCACGCTTTTGCTCATCTTTCCATCTTCTTTTTGTTGCTCTCAGATGGATAAAAGTTGTTGCCTTGACAGTCGAACATCAAAACAGCGCAGATCAAGGGAGACAGCGGCACAAAGTTTTATTTTCAGCGGATCAGACTGGAGCTGCTAAAATGCTGCTGCTGAGAAAAATGCGATCAATTAGAGCAGCTGCTAACGAGCAGGTTAAGGTACAGTGGAGAGCAGGTCTGACTTATCCCAGCCCCTTTCCTTCCATCGCTCTCTCTAAGGCTGTTATTTTAAAAAGCCCACATGTGGCCGCCTGTCTCTACAACAGCCCGTCTGTCGGCCTGGTGCAGACAACAGAGCCTTCAGGCTTCCACTGTGCTGGTGTGATACAGCGTCTAACGGCTGTGAAAGGCTTGGGTTCTTCCTAAGACAACGGGTAGAGCAGCAAGACTGCCCGTCCATCCCGATAAACATCAGCATTCAGCTCCACGGCTACTTTAGCCTTATCTTCTGTGGTACAGGACATCACCTGAACTTCGTACAATAGAGGTGACAGACAGCCTTGAGTGTCAAGCTAAGTAACGAGGCTTCGATTCAGTGCAGAATGTCGAGAGGAGGAGTGGCTGAAGCTCCCCCTGGAGCTTCAAAAGAGCCGCCACCCTCTGTGGTCTCCATCAACAGCAGCATAATAGAAATCACTTAAAAAAGACTGTAAAAGCTCAAAGATCATAGGACTACTTTCCATTTCTTGGTGATGTACATGACTGTTTCTGCTACCTTATTCCACCTGGAGATAAACTGAGATCTTCATTTGTGAGCAGATGGCCACTTTGGGTCCTAGCGCAGGAACATTTTTGTTGTTAGCCTTTCTAAACGTCAACAGCAAAAAAAGGATCCAAACTCTAAAAAGCCACTCAGCTAAAAAAAATTGAGGCTCCAACGTTGTAATTTAGCTCCAGTTATCTCCTCTGGAATGTAAACCTGTCATTATGAGCTTTCACTAAAATTGCAGATTCTGTCATCTGAACTATTTTGAACCAACAAAAATCAATCCATTGCCTGAGCAACTGTCACCGGCAACAAAAAGCATTTGGTGCAAAATAGCGGTGTTATGCAGAAGCTCTCGCAGGATAAACCTATGGCAGCACAATGGTGACGTGTCAGCATGGTTTTAGAAACTGTCAACATTCCTCCGTGGAAGAAGGCGGTGGCGTTGGAATCGGCGGTGGCGTTGGGATCAGCGGTGGTGCGCCAACACCTCCTGGTCAGAGGGAAGCTCCTCAAGGACCATCGGGTTGATTATGGGTGTCAGACGTGCTGGATGTCGAGACCTCCAACCCGCTCACCAAACACTTTTAATCAGATCAGACCAAAGCTGCAGCGTGTGGCATTTTAACCTCAATCACTGGCACATTAATTTAAAAACGTTACCATAATTACCACAAACAAACAGGCTCCCGGCTCACACGGATGCTGCGCCTCGCTCTGTGGTTGGGGTCGGAAATGTGCTAGAGGAAATCCTCTTTAACTTTCCTGAATAATGTCGACTTTTATTCCACTTTAATTATTCTCGAGGCATAATTTGAACTTCACATTAGCCTACATGGATAATTACGTGTGGGTTGCTGCCATCTGAAAACAAACAACGCTGAAGCGAGCAGTTAAAAGTGAGGAGTGTTTCCACCCAATCACTTTATTTGGGTTTTATTTGGGTGGTATAAATATATCCTGGGAAAGGCTGAAGCAGAGATGTTGCCTGGTTTGTCCTGACAATAAAGGAACAAGTTTCCATATAGTTCACTGGAAATTTGGGGAAATTATCAGAGTGAAAGCTCCTATTTTTTAAATGCAATTTTTTTTTACACTGTCATTTGAATTGACAGGACAATAATTGGCGAAATAAAAGTTTTCCTGACATCTAACACATATCAACACGGTATTAAAATCAGAAGACGGTGGGGGTGTACATATTTTAATATCTCACGCCTGTCATTCCTCTCTGAGCTCCACGCCGGTGTAGTAAATCATCCACCGCCTGGTGCACTTGGAAAAAGGCAGCCGTAGTCCCGGTATTTCTGCGCTGTAGTAATGTTGTGATCACACTATTGCGATTGTTTACCATTCCCAGGATGTCTGCGGGGTACACACTCTGCTTCCCACATGTTTTATCTATAGATGTTGTCTTTGCATCAGAAATGGTTCCGTGTGTTCTCACTCAGTGGATTTAACAATGGACACTGACACTGTAGTACCCATCGCTGGGACACAAGGTTTAGGACACAAGCCCAGGGTTGCTTGTGCACCTGGTTTGGTGGTCGAATCTAATTGGGTGGGGGGTGGAGGAGTCTAGACGAACATTCGACCAGAGGAGGTAGCCCAAAATAGACGGGAGCAACTCGTCTCTATGGAAACCACGGGCGAAAACAGTGGAACACTCCGCCATAAAAGATGTGGGAGAAGAGGATAAAAGGGAGGGAGGGAGATGGAGGATCAGAGGAAAGTCTTACCAGGCGCGCGCGTGTGTGTGTGTGTGTGTGTGTGTGTGTGTGTGTGTGTGTGTGTGTGTGTGTGTGAGAGAGAGAGAGAGAGAGAGAGAAAGTGTGTGAGTGTATCAATACTTGTGCTGGGCATTAATGTCACAGGGTTCATTTCTGTTTGAAGGAATTGATCCCACCCTGTATTCAAATCTGCACAGTTAAACTGACGCAAAACCGACCAATTAAAAGCTTTCCCCAATTACAGTGTCAGCTTCCCTTTGTGACAGCTAATCAGCTAAAGTTTTATCACTAATCAATCAGTTGTGTGAATCTAGTAAAGTGACTGACTTGTGAATTTGTTCTTGCTTTAGCTTTTAAGCTAGTGTTTTTCTTGTTTGGTTTTTTTGTAGCAAGGCTCATCTATATACAGTATGAGCTAGAGGCCAGAGTAGTTTTGTGGTTTCAATCAGAGGATTAAAACCCCTTCATCCTCCCACACAGAGGTGAGACATGTAGCTGGGAGAATCAAGGGGTCAATATCGTGGAAAATGCAAAAAAAACCTTTTGCTGTAAACACTTGGAAACGTATTCCTCACTTGTCTGGTTGACAAAAAGGCAGAATATAGAATTTTATCGGCAGTTTAATAATTGATATGGAGCATGCACTTTAGATCCGGCATCCTTTTTTTAAAGATCAGCCGCACAAGCTCTTCAACTTTCTGAAAGCATTTATTTGTCTGAGTATAAAAGTTCAGAGACTGAGATCATGATGCCATTGAGTACATGTTTGTGTCTGTGTGTGGTTGCAGCTGGCAGGAATGCTGCTGCATGACAGTCAACGTCAGCTCCTCAAGGGAAATCCACACTCTCGATCTATGATTCGCCCAGTGGAAACACACTTGAGCAGAGGTGGGCAAACTAAGGCTCCAGGGCCACATGGGGCCCAAAGAACCATTTAATCCGGCCCGCAGAGCACTTACAATCATTTCTACAAAAGCCAAATTAGGAGGGTTGTCAGCCTAATTGGTTAGAAAAAGGTTTAGACCCCCCTCACCTAACATGTTCTCTGAAAAATGTGGGACCAAACATCACCTGGAGCTCATCATCCATCTATATTTGTACCAATTTAAAGGCTCTTCAAAATATTTCTTAGTCAGTAGTACAAGCATAATTTGTAGTTAACCTCCGATCCCCACATTTCTCGCACCACCTGGCCGGCCCGTTCATCAAGATCTAAAACCCAATGTGGCCCTTCAAGCAAAAATTCTTGCCCACCCCTGCTCTAGAGGATTAGCAGTGAGAGGAATTGATGCCGAAAGTACTGAGATGCTGTTTTTTGTTTGAGACTAGTTTTAATTTCAATTCCAGTTTGACTATGAAAAGAACAGGAACTTTGGAGCGTTATTTTATTATTTTATGGTTAGCATGAGCATTAGCTTAGCTCTTGGACCTGATGTTGGGTCTGACTATGAGAAAAAAGAGGAGAATATAAGCATCAGGGCTGAGCAGAAGAGAGAAGAAAGACCTTACTTTAGCAGAAAGGAGACAAAAAAAACCCTCTGGTATGCTGACTGGTCAGATCAGATAAATCTGCATTTGCTCCAGTCAATAAAGCAGTCAGCCCCACAGTGAATTAGGTTTTTCTTCACATCTATCTACTTCTGGCGTTACTCCGCCACATAAAACAGATCCTGACCTGTGAAGGGAATTGTGATGGCGTTTCTCCTTGTTCTCCAGGCATCACCACCGTCCTGACCATGACCACACTAAGCACAGCGGCCAGGAACTCCCTTCCCCGGGTGTCCT
>CAAE01014976.1:0-46027 GCA_000180735.1 Tetraodon nigroviridis
ACACACACACACACACACACACACACACACAGAGTAACGACATGTTCTTGTCAAGCTTGTGCACCATAAACTTGAGTGACACCTCCGCGTGTTTCCTCCCCACAAGGGGGCAAACAGACAAAAGAGCCAGTGGGACAGCAAACGGGCCGGTTCCACCCAGAACATTTGCCCCTGAAAGAGTCTGAGGGGCAAAAAGGTTCCAGGAGGAACCTCCGGCTGGTTCCACTGGGCTCCAACACCCTCGAGACCAGAGCTTCTGCTCCTCTGGAGGGTTAAGATGAAACCGCTGCTTTCAGACGTCATGACACTGATCACTCACACACGCGCGCTCACACACACACACACACACACACACACACACACACACACACACACACACACACACACACACACACACACACAGGCTTGTTGGCTGTGAGCTGAGCGAGAAAGCAGCCGAGGAGATCAATTTTCCAGATGTGCAGGTGTTGCGCAACCCTTCCCAAACGTTCCACAGCCTCCTGCTGCTGTTTTGCTGCCTTTTCCTTCGCTCGCCGCCGCCGCACCCGCGCAGCTAACAACCTGGCTGGGTAAACACCAAGGTTTTATTTGACCTTTCTTCCTTTAGGCGCGAGCCTCAACTGTATTCTGCAACCAGAGCTCTGTGTCGAGCTCTTTTTTAAATTGCCGAAGTTTCCAAAACAGGTGAGTCACCTGTTTTCAGACTGGAACCAGACGGAGGACAAAAGGAGGCCGGTCCCTGTTCTCAGGGACTCCGCTCCCGTGTTTTCGCTTTACTGGAGATACTTTTACCAGCGAATGACCTGTTAGCAGGCCGCGGCTAATGCTCCGCGTAACGCCCACCTCGCCAACTAGCCGAAGCTAACTGTGCTAGCGGGGGAAATGACAGAGGCCCCGTTTGGACTCGCCGGACGGCGTCTTAAACCCCAGCACTTGAACAGGCGCGAGGGCTTCTGTAAACACAGATGAGCGTGTTTCTGCTCACTTGTCGGGTCCGGGCGAGTCGCAGGAGCAGCGGGAACACCGCCGGAGCGTCTCTGCTGCGTATAAGTGAGCTGCCCGTCAAAGCGGACCCCCTGACCCGGCAAACGGGGCTCTGGTCAGCCGTTAGCGGACCCTGACAGCTGATTGGCTGACAGGTCAGGGGGTTAAGTAGACATGGCCCCCGGGGTTCATTCGCACTTCCTCCTCCGCATTGTTGGCCAACACAGAGCGACGGCGCTGCGCGGGGGGCTTTAAAGGGACGCCTGGCGTCGGGTTTAAAGACCAGATTATTCTCGAGGTGTTTTCGGCTCCTCAATAGAACAGCAGATAAAAAAGGTTGCCCAGCGCGGCGTCCTCCCGCCCTGATCCTGAAGCGCCGTTGTTCGGGAACGCGGGCAGAAAGGGAAGCGGCTGAAAGGGCCGCTCAGCTGTGCAGCCAAGGAATTTGCTTTCCCGTTTTCGCCTCTTCCGAGCAGCACAAAGGCCCGGCTTTGTACCTGCGCCCTCGGTTTCCTGCGTCGTTCCCGTTCCCATTCAGCCGCTCAAAGGCATGCAAATGGCTGAGGGCAGAGCGCCGTGATGGCCGCCGGTGTCAGATCACCGCGCACTCTCTTTCATCCCGAGTAAATGGAAAAACCCCCCGAGAGCTCAGACCCGGAGGCAGCCCGCCTGGACGCCGCTCCGGCCCCTTTCACTTTCACATTTGACAGCAGAAAACTGAAGGATTACTCACAGTTCTCAGAATGGAAATCAGGAACAAACTGCTCGTCGCTGTCAGGAACCTGAGCTGGAAGAGGAAAAAGAGGCAGAATGAGAGTCCGACCGCACAAACACTTGGCAAAGACGTCAACCGATCAACGATAACGGCGCCGCCGCTCTGGAGTCTTTGGGTTGTTGTTAGCGCACACAAGAGCCCCAAAAACACCACCCTCGCGTTCAAAATGGAGGATTTGCTTCCGGGCTGCAGGGTTCAGGCCGGTTTCTGCCGATTCCCGCTGAGGCAGGCGGAACCTGCCGGACAGTGAGGAGTTCTGCAATTTCAGGAGCCCTGAAGCAGGCCGGAGCAAGGAAAACACTCAGGCGGGAAGTTTTCAGGCCGACAGTGTGGTTCACCTGAAGCCGCCGAGGGAAGAAGTGAAGCCCGAGACCTGACGGAACCAGGCCGCCACCTCAGGACGAGGAGGAGGGGGAGGAAGGCAGAAATTCAAATCCTTGCCATCACGCTCCTCCTTCCTGCGCGGAGGAAACCGGATGCGGCATTCCAGAACCCGTTCAGATAAACGGCGCCGGTTTCTTCCGCAGCAGCGGATCCTGTGGCCACTTGGGGGTAACGGGACTAGAAGCTCCACCCACCCCGCAGCCAGCAACCAATCCGGCTGCAGCGTGTCCAGAACCAGCAGGTAAACCAGCACGTGGAGCCGACTGGTTGACTAGAACACCCAGACGCAAGTCAGCACAAGCAGGAAAGTGGTTTTTCCTTGGGGTTTTTTTTCTTCAGCGCTGTGTTCTTCTCCTCCGAGCTTCCCGGCGCTCGGATCCACTTTTCTTTCTTTTTTTTTTCCTTATTTTTTTCTCCTCTGGGTGGGAGATCCTGGGAGGAGCGGAAGCGGGGCAGTGGAATAAAGAAAGCTGAAGGCCAAAATGAGACAAGATGTGACAAGTTCTGTCTCTCTCTCCGTCTGTCTGTCTGTCAGCTGCTTCCGGGGAAAAACGCAGACGGAAAAACACCCTCCGCCCCTCCACCTCCAGCTTTTACAGCGTTGCTGAATCCCCCACAACTGCAATCAGTCACGATCAAGTCTTTAATTAATGCAGGAGGGAAGCGGAGGTCTGAGCCGGGGAGGCTGGAAACCAGCCGCTACTTACGCTCCAGCGAGGCTTCCATCCCTCCGTCCTGTGATTCAGCAGCCAGTTGCCGCCCAGTTCAGAACAAATCCACTCAGGAGTTTAATGTTTGAGACACTGGAGCAACCTGATCCTGCTGCTTCAGGATTTCGCTCCTTCTGCGATCACGGAGGAAAAAGGCCTTTTTTTGGAGCAGCTTGTACAGAAAGTTACTTATTACTGTAGTTTCTATCTGAAAAAAAGCACGTTATCGTTGCATAACGTGCACACTGGACCACGACTGGTTTCCACAGTGGAGGTCGTAAACAAAACCAGTACATTTCCTCACATTTGGAAGTGTTTTTGTTTTCGTCATTAACGTCAACAGAAAACAGTAAAATAAAGATGCTAATGTTTGGCAAAAGCCCAGAAAACAACATGTTTTGCTAGTTTTACTACTGTGCCAAAACAAATGCCATAAGCAGCTTTATTGTTCATGTCTGACCCAACGTTTGTTTAGTGGTTGCTACAACGACCAGCTCTGATGGAGGGATAGCGACCACCCGGTAGCAGAAAACAGCTAGCATTAAGTAACGCCAAGAAAAGCAGCAAAGAAGAGGCATAAAATATCCGTAGAAAGCAGTCAGGTGCATTCGGACAGCGTAAACAGGCACTCGGCATCTTCAGCAGCAGCTATGGTGGTCGGAGTGAGACCTCTCACCCAGGCGTGTGCAGAAAAGTCTCTTAAAGAGGATAAAACTGCACAAAAGTCACACTGCAGGTGAAAAACCCACCTAAACAACCCCAGAGTCAGCACAAAGGTGGTAAAATCAGGGAGAACTCGGACGATCTCGCTGGAACACGAAGTAGAACAAAGATTTCCAGCTCAAGTCTCTGCGGGGGGACGAAGACGCTCAAAAAAGTCAAGAGGCTCCTGTTGTTGCCGTTTTCCTGGTCCCTTCGTTACCTCAGCGCTGTTTGAATAGGAAAAGGTGCGAATGCTAATGCGACGCCGCCGCCGTCGACGCTGGAGGGCGCGTGAACGCCCGGCACGTCTCCGCCGCGTCTGAGACTCTCGGCTGACGTAACAACTGCGGCTAAAACACAACCGACAGGTTTGAAAAGGTCCGCTGGAGCGACAGCTCCAAGGTGACGCGTCTCCGGCTGCTTTTCACATTCTAGGGGGGACTTTCAGGGCTTACACTCACATCAAAGGCACATCAAAGCAGCTGGGCCGTCCCGGCGGGGTTAACGCCGGCCTGGGTCCCCGGTCCCCACTACGGGACCCGGGCCCTGCTGCGTGAGTGTCACCAGCCCAGCAGCCTGTTTGTTTGCCCCGGCGGCTGCTGGCTGGCTGGCTGGCTGGCTGGCTGGCACGCCACACGCCAACATGGCCAAAACAGGACATGCTCTAAGCGCCACTGTCCCGCCTGTTGTCCCCCCCGGCCTCCTTTCCTGACTGTCGCGTGGTGCACGTCAGGAAAGGTTAGCTCCAGCCGACCAGGTCACCTCCTGACCCCGAAACCAGGCGGAAAGGCGGCAGCGGGCCGGAATTCTGGGGCCTTTTTCAGACACCCCATCAAAGCCCCACTTTGATGCCTCCACAGAAGCAGCCGGCAGAAGGAAAAACAGAGGCCCGGAGGCGGAAATCTCACCTTCCGTGAGCCACGTCTCCTGAAGTTGGCTCAAATCCTGAAAGAGATCTGAGGAGGGGAGAAGAGAGGTTCAGGAGCCTGGATCCACGTCCCAGCTGCGGGCTGGTGCACTTTCTACTTCGGACTCCTGAGGCGGCAGCTCTGTGTCCATGTATTTCCTCTTGGCTGCCATGAACAGTCTGTTTAGGGGCCCATTTCCACGCGACTTCTGCACAAACCCGGAGAGGAGAAGTGAGAAAAGCGACGGATCAATCACCAAAAATGGCAGCTGTTGTCATTTCTGCCCGAGGCTGCGGCCGTGCGTGAGCGCCGAACTGGCCCGAAAGCGACACGTTTCGCAGTTGTGGAGGAGAAGAAAACAAATCCAAACCAAACCAAACCAATCCAAACCAAACCAAAAAGCGGCCAAACAGACGCGCACGCGGCCGCTCGGCTCGCACCAGCGCCAAAACATCACCGACGCCGGCGCATGGTCGGCGTCGGCTGGAGCTTTTCACTTAGTTTTGGGACGAGTTTGCCGTCGCGCACACACATATACACACAGGGCGCGCGCGCAGCACAGCACACACACACACACGGCTGCTGCCACGGAGCAAAACTGGTTCGGACGCGCGACGCAGCAGCAGAAAAACACCGCAAAAAAGGCACTAAAAAGCCCCGCGCGCACGGGAGATGGAGCCGGAGCCCGTACGTACGTTGGCTAAGGTGTAAGGCACTTGCTGGTCCAGACATCCATCCATCTTCGCGTCCATCCGTTAACCGTTTGTGGTCATCGAGGCTGAGCGGATCCGCGCAGCCACGAGAGGAGGGAGGCGCGCGGCGGCTGCATGCATAATGAGCTCCATTCACAAAAACACGGAGGGGAAGTGATTACCCAGCGGGCCGCTGGGCCGCCCCACCACGGCCCCCACGGCCCCCACGGCCCCCACAGAGCTGGCTTTTTTGTTTGGGAGTGCGCGCAACTTTCACACCTCTGCGCGTACACAGGCCGCTGCGACGCGCCCGGAAACGTTTACCTGCGCCAACTCAACAGGTCCGGGGCGGCTGCGCGTGTTTTTCTGGGTGTTTTACTGCGCGGATCCGCGTGGCTGCAGCTCGCGCACACATTCGGGGCTAAAGTTGCGTCTGCGGCGCTCCTGATTGGCGGATTTCCTCCGCCAGGAGCTCCGATTTCTCCTCTTTGTCCGCTCGCTGATGAATGAAACCCCTCCCCCCCCCACACGGGCCAATCACAAGTGCTGGAATGGGGACGATAAGGTCGGGGGGCGTGGCCTCCGCCCCGCAGCAGCCAATCGGCGCCGGGGATTTATTCTGGCTTTTCCAGTTGTTTTTCATTCACAAAAAGAGAAGGAGAGAGAGAAAAAAAGGCCCCATTCATAAAAACCTGCCCTGGCACGAAAACTCGCAACTTGTTTTCTTCTGTTTTGACTTTGTTTTTTTTCTCTCTGCTTCAGCTGATGGAAAAACAGACAAACAGAGAAGAAGAAGAAGAAGAAGAAGGGGGAGACGGTCTTAATCTCAGCTCCCAATCCAGTTGAGGAGTTTTTGAATTCCTCAGCTTTTTATTCAGGTCTGGCTACATCAAAGCCGCACGTCCAAAGCTCCAGAAGCTCCTCCCCCTGAGCTAAAGCCAAGCTAACGCTGTTCAGAGTTCCAGTTTCCCTGACCTCACCAGGTGATACACCTGAACCAGGCCGCCAGCATCAGCTGACGCACGCGGAGATGAAAGAGATGAAAGCAGGAGACGTCAAAGAAGGCGAACTCCACTTCCCGTTACCATGGCGACATAGCGGGGAGATCTGATAGGCCTGTGGGGCGTCCTGGGTGACGACCTCTGCACCTTTGGTCTCTGAGCTCACCTCACCTGATCGCACCTTTCAGCGCTGCGTCACGTGACATCAAAGGCTCCCGATCCGTCGGAGAATTCCTCATTTCTCCGTCGAGGAACCTCCGAAACTGGGAAGCGTTAAATACCTCGACAGTGCCGAGGCTCCCTTTAATAACCTGCCGCTGCCGGGAGGATTTACAGTCTTAGATCCTTTAGGATCAATGGGAGCTGAGGAAGATCCCGTAGATCAGCGCCTCTCTTGTCCTCGCTCTCCTCCAGCCGGAGCGCAATCCGGCCTCGTCAGCGGGAGGATAAGTACCCGCCGGAGCGTTTCGAGTGGACCCGGAGTGCTTATTGATCCAGCTGATGGAGAAGAGCAACGCTATTATAGCTTCGGCTCTGCCGGCCCGGGAACAACCAGAGGGAGACGCTTTTAACGGGGGCGGGACCGGCGGGAGCGGCGGCAGCCGGGGAGCCCGGCGGCCTGGGAGGCTCGGCACGTTCCCGGCTGGAAAAAAGAGAGGAAACCGAGGCTAAACCAGCAGTTTAGCCGATTTTAAAACCGCGCTAGTCGGTTGTTGACGCTAGCTCTGGGTGTCCTGTTACGGCCCCTCAGACCTGAGTCATCTCTGGGGAAAATAAAAGCCCCTTTTAAGATGAAAGGAGGCTAATGGCTTCACTGGCTAGCGTTGCGCTAATTAGCATCATCAGAGGTGCTCCTGCTGCTTTATTTGTGAATAAAGATGATAAATAGAGATTAGCATTTAAGCTAGCAGCAAATGTCAGGTTTCTCCTCCTAATTGTTGTTTTTAAAGGTTTATTTTCCTCCTTTCTGCCCCAGAAAGTGGATTAAAGGAGTGAGACAGATGTGGCCAGCCCCTCCCCGCCTCCCTCTCTCCAGAGCTTCTCCTCTTTCTCTTCCTCCCGCTCCTCCCCGGCTCCCGATAAGCCCGACGGTGATGGATAAAGCGTCGACGGACACGGCCGCCCGGAAACCCGGGGCCGGGGTCTGCGTTGTGTTTTGTTGTGGGTCCGTTTGTGCGTCTTTGACGCGTTTTCATGTTTCATCATTTATATTTTTGTCAGCTCTCTCCAGGGTTGCTCAACTTTTCCAGGGAAAACCGAAACCATATGGGATCGATTCCTCCCAGTCGGGAAAAATGTTGGACGTTTCCAGTCGGATGATCAAAAAAGAAATAGAATAACAACCACAAACGGCGGACAAAAAGGATTTTAGAACATTTTAACAGAGGATTTTTATTTATTCCTCCTAAAATCGTTGGTTTTGCTGGTTTTTGTTGGATTTTTTCCTTTTTTTGGTTTCATTTTAGACGTCAGAACAGGCCGAGCGGCTCTGTCGCCACCTGGCGGCGGAGAGCAGTAGTGACCAGTCCCCGCCCCACTGACGCACACCATCGGGTTTTACTGGCCTTACTGGGACAGAACCAGCAGGAACAATACCAGTTCAAAACATTTTTCACTGAACTTTCACACGTTAGCGGAACAAAGAGCATTTTAAAGCCGCTCCTGATCTGACGCTCACTCCAGTTCCGGCCCGGATTAGCCGGAACGTTAGCCAGCGCTTCCTGAACTCTCACGCCTGGAACTTTTATTTCCTGTTACTCTCCCCTGACCAAAAATAAGCAGCTTCCTGCCGTATCACACACATCCTTTCTCCGCCAAATCTGTACACACCTACAAACAATACACACCTGAAAATAACTCGGAGCAAACGGGCGGCCATGTTTGGGACCCAGCGCCTCCTTAAAAGGACCCATTGTTAAAGGTCGTTTATCACGCTGCTCTTGGAACGCCGCCGTGGTCACACACACACACACACACACACACACACAACACGCAGATGCCAAAATCTCATCTGCCAGAGGCTGTTTTGGTGACTGGTTGCTGTCTGATTTCCCACCTCCGGGATGAAACTTGCATCAACTTCAAAAGATCCGGTTCAAAAATGTCTGTTTTTTGCATCTTTATTGACAGAATTTTGGGGAAAATGATTTCACAATATCAAGAAGAGGTGGATAAAACGAAGGAGGAGCGGCATCGAGGCCGACTGTGGAGGCGGATTCCAGGAATTCGTGGCGAGTGCGTCGACCCGAGGAATTCCTGGCAGAGATGGCGACCCCTCCGAGCCACGGTGGAGGTGAAGAAGGAGGCGGAGCCAGGAGGAGACCTTTCTGGCCACCGTGCGTCTCCTCCCGCTGCTGCCGGCTTTGGGGTCGAACCCGCTCCTCATTCCCGCTGGGATGCTGCAGCGTTGCCGGGATGCGGGCAGCCAGGAAATGGCGCTGGCGGGGGGAGGGGCGCTGTGCACCTGCGACCGCCCACGCTGACTGGCCCGTTTGTCCGCCGCTCTGTCCTCAACACCCGCCGCCACCGGCCGCCTGGCCAAGACCGCTCCAAAAAAGGGTTTTTCCCAGATTGTTGGTGGGAAAACAGCCTCCCAGGGCTGTAAAGTGATCATCCGTGTGTGTGCACGTGAAAACCTGGCCAATCAGCTCTTCGGGGCACACACTGGCAGGTTTGAACTTTGGGGCAGCGGCACGTGCAAACACGGGCGCATTTGCATGTGTGTGTGGACACACTCGCGCCTCGTTGTGGGAGACGTTGTTCCAGGAGCAGGACCGATCCAGGGAGACACAGAGGAGCCTTGTAGGCGTCGCCCCCCACCCCTCTCTCTCTCTCTCTCTGTCCGCCTGGGTCTCTCCACCCCTGCCCACACAGAGCTAGTTTTGTATCAACCCTTCTATTGTCGCCTCCAGCCGCCTTTTCACCCACATTTCCATTTTTATCCCATTTTCCACATTGTTTCCATGCTAATTTTAGTCCCGAACGGAGAAAGAAGCCGTGTTATGTCATTTATAGTGATGCAGCTGGTGGTTCCAGCGCTGGCGTTTTGGTTCCCCTCTGTCAAAAGCTAGCAAAGAGCATCTCTGGGGAGCTCCGCGGGCTCTCCGCTGGCTTTTCCAGAAGGAAGCTGGTCTGAATTCCGGCTCCAAGTGACTCACACTCCTCGTAAACCTCGTAAACAAGACCTGCAGGTCTTTTCAAGCCCCAACAAGTGTTTGCTTCAAGGTTTATCCGCTGCTGCCAGACAGATAAAACGGGGTCGCCGAGCAACCCCGGACATCCCGACACCACCGAGGCTACATCTAAGAGGCAGAAACCCCCGACAGGCCTTCCTGGAAGGTTTTTAATCAGTTACCGTAAATTCCGGACTATAAGCCGCTACTTTTTTCCCAAACTTTCAACCCTGCGGCTTATGCAATGATGCGGCTAATGTATGCATTTTTTCTAACGGCCGCCAGGGGCGCTCGAGCAGAAAAGGTAAGAGTGAGACCGGTGGAATATATGTGTCGAGGAAGATGCAAGTTTAACGTAACCTCGCGCTTTGTCCGTGAATAAAATTAGCATGAACAGACCCTCATCATGGAAAATGCAAGAAGAAATGCATATGACGCAGCTTTCAAGTTAAAAGCAGTCGAGCTGGCTTTCAGTGACTTTTACCGTTTTTTTTAACCAGCCCTGTTAGTGCTGTGCTACCGTATTCCTGCTGTGTTACTGCCGCGTCACAGGCACTGTTTGGAAAGAAAAGCTAAGGTATATTCTTAAAACTTTGAAAACTCTCTCTGTGTACCGTCTTTCTTTGTAAATATGTTTACATGTTTTAATGTGGGCATATGCGGCTTATATACAGGTGCGGCTTGTGTATGTACAAAATCGGTTTTCCTCTAAAAATGTAGTGGGTGCGGCTTATAATCAGGTGCGCTCTATAGTCCGTTTTTTCAGTTACTTCATTTATGTTCCAGAAAAAGTCATCATCCAAAGTCCCTGCTGCTGCTAGCATCCACGCTAGCCGCCATGTTCACTCTACGCCTTTAAGGTCACGTAAGGGTGGAATGTCTGGACCAGCCTGGCACCTGAGCCTTCCCAGGATTTCTCCAGGCCTGGAATATCCAGTATTCTGGAAGTCAGAAGTGGGTGAGTGGCAGTTCTCTGCGTCATGTGACCTGTGGTTGGTGTGTTTTTCACCGCTAACCATCCCAGGGTACGGCACCCGCTCACAGCAGGGTGGCGGACTGGGTTCCAACTTGATCTGACCTTCCTATCAGAAGTTATTCAACTCACACACGCACACACACACACCCACACCCACACACACACCCACACCCACACAGGAATGTACATCTGTAAGTGATATGCAGCACAAAGGAGGATTACACCTGTGAAAAGAGACGGTAACAAACAATACACTGATACCAGCACAAACACACACACACACACACACACACACAAACACACACACACACACACGTGCTAATTCACTCATCTCAGCATGAAATCAGCCCGTCCTGGGTTACTTGGCCTCCCGAGCATCCTGACGGCAGAAATAAGGCAGGAAAGTCGATGATTAGCTGAGAATCTCGTTACACAGAGAGCAGAAGCCTCCCCCAACACACACACACACACACACACACACACACACACAAGTGATGTCACACATGGCCAATCCAGTCGAACCCTTTTAAATGTTGTGTCATTTTAAATCTAGTTATTTTCTTAAGTTGAACCGTTTGCTAGCACATCCCAGCCATTTTAGCTATTGCGCCCCCGCGCGGCTCAAACTTAAAAATGTCACAAAAATAACACAAATCCAACATCTTTTATTTGCAATGAGAAATGATGATCAGCCAGATCACAGATAGCAATATTAATAGTTAGCTAGCCCTCCTGACTAACCCTGACTTCAGCACCTAGCATGCTAGCTTGGGCCGACTCATTCCAACTTGTCAGATTTACAGCAAGGCGTTAGGAAGCTAACGTCAACACAGTTGCGTTACCTTTAAAGCTTTCCTGACCGACACACGCAGAGCAAACGCTCCTTTAGGACCCACTCGGCTCTTCCGTGGGGGTCCGCTGACCCGGAAAATAGCTTCCCAGGGTTTCACAGGAAGCAATACTCAGGGATCATTGACCAGACCATTCTTTAGGTTCTCGCTAGAACCTTTAGCTAGCTTCCAGCGTGCCGCAGAAGCCCTCATCTTTCATTAGCCTGAGTCGGAGTTATGACGTTTCCTTTTTCAACCGGTTCTCTTTGTCCGTTTGTTTGTAACGAGTGTGTTTCCCACACATTCCTCTCATTATTTACTCACAGGAGTGTTTTCACAGCAACCGCTCACGCTTTGTGGCTCTTTGTCGAAGGTTATAAAGGCGAATTATGGTATGATTAAAAACAAGCGTAGCGGTCGGCATTCCTGCTAGCGTCGGACGTCAGTGTCGACGAAACCCTCCCATTCAATCTGTCAATCACAAGGTTTTATCCAAGAAAAAAACTGAACAAAATAACTTTCAGAAAAACTTGTTGTGAATTTTAAAAGTTGATGTGTGCGTTGTTAGCATGCCGGTGTCATAACGCGTTAGCGACCTTGTTTAACTGTGTTATACAGCTCAACAAACAGGAACGCCGTGACCTCGAGGTCGCTCGTGTCGTCCGTTGACACGGAAACATCAGATCCGGGTGTGGATCAACTTCAGCGCAAACGTGTTCCCCGAGTTATCAGGTTACGTCCTGTTGGGTATCGTTAGCTCTTAGCTAAGACGTCAAACAGTCACTCAGTGGCACTGTTTTTTGCTAGCAACATGTAGCAAATTATTACAAAAGATTTGTTAATTTGTGTCTACTTTTTTTAGTCCTCTGGAGATGCTAGTGTTTAAAAAGGAACTAGCTAACAGGTTACCTTGGCTAAGCTAAGCAGAGACACCTAAAAACCACTGTGTCCTACAGGAGTTTATTTAAATTTAAAACCGGTTAGTGTAACCTAAATGGCTTTCCCCCTCGGCTAACACATGAAACCCACCCTGATGACGTGAGGGCAGGAAGTTGTTTTTCGTTTTTAATTTTTTTTTTTTGTTTAACTAGCCTGAAGGGGAAATTAAAGAAGTGTGGAAAAACCCACCAAAGGTCCGCGAATGCACCTTTATCTCACAGAACCTGTCAGAGGTGAGAGCAGAAGGCCCACAACCAGGTTGTGGTTGGTCCCTGGGCAACTCTGTGTGTGTGTGTGTGTGTTTGTGTGTGTTTGATCAGGGTAAATATTTTGAAGGGCTGATGTTGGCAACCGTGTGACCGATGCCAGAAAGTGGACGACTGTTTCTTTCAGGCCTTTTATTGTTACCGTTCAGGAAAAAATGCCCCCAGATCAGCCGTCAGGGGTTGTTGTCCGTTGGCGCCGCCGTGAGGCGACGGCGGTACTGCAGCGCCCTGCAGCCCTCAAACGTCGCCTCTTTATAACGTAAAAAAAGCTTTAGTTATCAGCTCTACGTGATTTTTTTCGGCTGTAAAACTACAATGGCTGTTTAAAATGATCTCTTTAAGTAAAACTGTGCAGCTAAATCTGTGACATTTGGAGCTTTTTGTGAGTTTCTGTCCAGCCTGGAGGCAGCTAGTGGGAAAAGAGGGATTTTTTTGTTTTTTTTCCTGGTTGGCAGCTTTTATTGGTTCACAGCACCTCCTCTGCTCATTCTCACATGCCTCGGTGTCCAGGTGTGAGTCGTAAAAAAGCAGCCGCGGCTGTATTCACGCAGCTGCTCCGTTTACACAGGCTAAAGGTCAAACTTTCACCTCCACAGAACAACTCCACGGTTTTTTTACACGGTCTGAAGCTCCAAACTTGGCCTCCAAACAAGGCTTACTTTTCTTTATTTTACTGAAGATCTTAAACAATTTTTTAGGTTAGCATTGTCAGCGACAAAACACTTCTTACCTGTGCTAATTTATGCTTTCTGCACACATGAGTACTCACAAAGGCGAAAGTTTTCCAAGGCACAGGTGCTTTTAGCCACATTTAACGTGCACACGAGCCGTTTTCTGCTTTTGCCCACGAATATTTGTAGAAAACGTGTTTGAAAGTGCTTCAAAGATAGGTTCACGATAAGAGCGCTCGCTCGTTCACGCTGGCACCCAAACGAAACAACAAAGATCATTTATGCTCTAGAGGTCTCACTCCGATCAGACTTCAGACCAAAAGATCCTAAACATTTTTTTAAACTAACAATTCAACAACTTATTTATGTAGCTTAAATCAACTATAAACTGATATCTGCCTTTGAACAAAGGGTATCACAATAAAATAAAGAAAAAGCCATTTATAACAACGGAAACAGCATTGATGAGAAATATGATGAAGATGTTAAACAAAAACTATATCTTTGATGTCTGCTGAAACATAAAAGGAGTACTTTACTGATGTGAACGCTTGTTTAGTCCAGGACCGCTAACGGGATAGTTGTGCGGGTTTAGCGGAACTCTAGGTGGCGCTAGAGAGCCGCTGCTGGGGTTTTTCACTCCGCCAGAGACTTTAAATGAAACCGTTTAAAAGTTTCTGTGGTTGTGGTAAACACGATGACACGCAGAAACAAATGGCGAACTTGTTTTATTGTTAAAAAAAAAAAAGAAAGAAAAACAAAAAAACCTCAAGACAAACAAATAAATAACACAGCAAACTCAACACACACAAAAATCTCAATATTCTCACCAAGATTATAAATGCTTTCTTAATTTATTTACCTGGATTAACTGACATCGCTTAATCACGAAGCAATAAAAGTCTGGATAAAAAGAGCGAATAAAACCTGAATTAGCTGGTGGAGCTTGTGTGATTTCACCTAATAAACACACTTAACAGCTGCAAATTCAGTTATTTGTCAGTCACAAATATACAAGTCAGCACATTAAATGTGAACAACAGCATAATCACAGAGCTCGAACAGGAGGATGACTTAATAAAATAAAATAAAATAAAATAAAATAAAATAATAACTAATTATTTAAAATATATTTATTTATTTACATTGACAATTGAACACTAACAAAAACCTGTAGAGGCCATTACATTGTCTATCCTAATTAATTAATCATTTATTTAATATTTTAAGGGAATGTGTTAGTCAACTGAAATTCTGTATTTTGTTTTTTTTTAATTGGCAATATAATAAAACCTCAGTGTTCCAGAATAGAATATAGAATATATGTTTATTCATCCCACAATTCACTGCTCCAGCAGCATAAACATTAGAGAAAATTTTTAAAAATAGGAAAGAAGAAGACAAGATAAATAAAAACCTTACAAACCACAATATACATAATAAAAAATAAATAGCAAATGTACGGGGACTTGACATGAATTCTGACTTTATTGTTAACATTTATTTACCATTAACTTCAGATCTTTATTTTTAAAGTGAACTTTTTTATTTTTAATGTAATAATCCGTCAACAGAATTTGACTGATCAGATTGATCCTAGATCCCCCCTTTGATGTGGTTGTCATGGCGACGCAGTAACGCGTGGGGGTGGTGGTGGTGGTGGTGAGGGGGGGTCCAGACGATCTGCTCATGACGTCACTCCTCGCGGACTATTAGACCCTGCGCCTCAGGGACACGTGCACGGACACACGCTAACACGCGTCGCTCACACACACACACACACACACACACACACACACACACACACACACTATAATTAAGAGCCGCCTTACGTAAACAGAGTAACACAATATGTGGGGACCCGTTTGGAGGCGCCCTGAGGCCAAACTCGCGCCTGCGGCCGATGGGTCCGCCTCCTCTCCACCTCCTCTGCGCCTCCTCTTCGCCTTGAGAGGAGCGAGGCCTGGCGGGCCCTCGGGGGGGTCTGGGGGAGGTTGGGACCCTCCTCTGACCCCCCCGACCCGCTCTGGGCCTGCGGGTGTAGAATAACTGTGAATAACTCTGCCATATTCCTGCACGGAAGATTCCGGGTTCCTCCTCACGTTGGCGGCCGCGTTTGGCCTCCGGGGTCATGAGCCGGGTCATCAATCAAGCCCCGCCTCCTGGCGTGGGGACGCTGAAACCCGCCGCCGCCGCTGTCTAGGTCAGGTCCGGCTGGGGTCTGGCTGCAGGTTTCTGACACGCTGGCGTCGGATTGACCCAGGTCCCGGGGTGGGCGGGGCTTATCCGTGTTCCGCGAGTCCACCACTAGGGGCCCCGCTCTGCTTACGGGACTCGTTTTGGCACCCAGAACTGACCTATTTTCTAGATCTGGGCGCCAACTTCCTGTTTGGCTGTGTGTTTGTCTTCTCATCACCTTTGACCTCCGTTAGGAACAGCTTCCACCTCTCCGTCATAAAACCCGCCGATGGTAACCGTGGGAACGGGCAGGTTTGCGTTTGTGGGACCCTGTTCTCCCACCCGGGCCCGGACGGTCCCGCTCCAGGCTCTCCGTTCAACGTGCGCTTCCCCGGCTTCGTGCACTTGCTTCAGGTGCTCCGTCTGCATCCGGCCTGGAATGCCTGGAGCCGGAATGTGGATTTACAAGCTTGTGCAGCCGCGCAGATGTGGACCAAGCAGCCGGAGACATGGGCTGACCCCCCAGCGCGCGGGTCCCTGGCCTGACCACGCCCCTGCCCCCCCATCCCGGAGCTTCCCCGCTGGGCCGGCTCTGTTTATCTCTTCCCAAGCAGCCATGATTAATGAGGCCCTGAACACATCCTCTCCTTCCCCTGGACCCGGAGCCCCACAGCTGAGTAAACAGGCGCGCCGCGGTTCCACCCCGCTGCCGTGATCCCGGACCCCAGGTGGGGCGGCGGGGAACCCCCACCGACCCCTCCCGCCGCTGCAGGTAGATCCGTCAGCCCGGCTGTCACCTACCCCAGCGCTGCTTTCACAGAGACCAGGAACTTTGTTTCGACCCCGATCAAGGTTCCTGGTCCTGCTTCTTAAGGAATTTTGCAAAATAAATTTTTTTTTTTGTTTTTAAGGCATAAATAAACATTTGTATGTTGGACTAAGAAGACTTTTTATTTTTCTTTAAATTTTAAAATAAACGAATGTGGAAATTTGGTTTCCTCAAAATGTCTGATTTTATTTTAAAAAAGACAAATTCTGAGTTAATTCTTTAATATTTTTACATATGACTCAGCCTTATTTTCAAACCTAATCATTTTTTAAACTTAAATCTCTAAAATAAAATCTGCAACATAAACACGACTTTTACAGTTTTTCTCTCATTTTTTTTGGAGAAAAAAAACTTTTTTTTTTTCCATTCAATCTCTAACTAACTGTCTTTTTTGTAAAAATCAAATTTTAATTTTTCTCTGTATTTTTTGACTCTAATAATCACCTTATGTTCATGTCTATCAGCACTTTTGTGTTTGGTTCCATTTTATAACACAACGTTTCAGAAAAGCACTTTGAAAAAGTTCCTGGTTCCGTCTTTTCCCACATTTCTGGACCCTGGCTGGAGCTGGCGTCCTCACTCCGGAAGTCTCTCTGTGTGGCGTGCACACACACACACACACACACATTGGCTCCATATGGTCGAGCGCTTTACGGGAGAAGGAAAATTTACGACTTTCTTACATGTTCTTTAAAATGTCGGCCTACATGTGATGAGAAAGTGGCTGCTGAAAGTGCAGCTCCCCAAAATACCAACGCCTGTTTCCTAATGATGTCATAAATTGAAGCTTTGCGGCGTCATAAATGTGTCAATATTTGGACGTTTAAGTGGCCACATAAACGCCGTTTGTCCCAGATCCAGTTTGCCGCCATCAGAAAGGCTCAGACAAAAGGATTCTGTCATTTAGAGCAATAAAAAATAACCGTAAATAACCAGAGCCGGGGCCGCTCATAAAGGGGGAGGTGGGAGCTTTCTGGGGGCCCCGAGTCTGGAGGAGCAACCGCGGCCAAGGTTCTGGATCTGGATCCAGTCCTAAAGGACCGGGAACCTTTCTGAGCGGATCCAGATGAGATAGAACCCTTTGGAAACTCAAAAGTGACAACGCTAGCAGCCGGCGGCTAATACAGGCTAGCCGTGAAAGGCTGCGCTCGGGTCCCAGATCTGCTCAAATCCTGGTGGACTCGGAGAGAATTTTTGCGGGATGAATATGGTCTGCTTATTTCCAGAAAGGTCGGTGAGTAATTCCAGATTCTCGCTTCCCCAGATTTGCCTCCCTGGCAGCCGGTGGAGGGATTAATCTGCTGATCCTCACGCTCTGACAGGACGGTCCCGTCGGATCGGATAGCGCCGCGCTCGTGGGCAGGCCGGCCCGGATCTGCCAGCAGCGTGTGGAATTTCCAACAGTTTGAGCTCCCAGAAATGGGAATTCTTTCCACGTCAGGTTTCATCTGCGATGACGAACGACCCGGGGCCCCGTGTTTACGGAGGCGTGCGTCCGCTGGCGTCCAGCGGAGTTTGCAGTTTGTTTAGGGGCCGGGGCCGGAGCCAAAAGTTTGTTTGTGGTGTCAGATGCTGTGTTCCGGGCCCGGCAGGGGGCCTCCCTGACCCGGCTTCAACAACGTCCTCCGCTTCTTCACAGGTGACCTGACCGGGCCGCCGCTGTGGAACAATCACATGACTTTTGGGGGCCATTTGTTGAGGTATTTCCTCCAAAGGGTGTGTTTGAGGCGACGCCCCTCCCCCCCACACCCTTTCCCCGCTGCCATGACAACAACTTTATGTTGCTTCGGTTTAGCTTCAGAACGACCGTCGTCTGGTGCCTGCTAGCATACTCGCCACGGCTAGCTGCTCGCCTCTGCAGCTGATACGGCCTCGCCTGCGCCCCCTGCTGGGTGGAAAGAGTACAACCGCACCACATTTTTGTGCTGTTATTCCAGGAAGACGTCTGCTGGGCGCAGATTAGGGATAACCGGGTTTAGGGATCGGAACGCTTGCCTGCCTGGAATGCTGAAATGAAAGTTTTACGCTGACAGGGGATCCCGGCAGAGCTAGCCGCCCTTTCCTGCTGGGATTTGGGACACGAACTCTGTGACAGGTAATCCATCAAACCGTCCGTCACGGCCGTCGGAACGAGCGCAGGCGGTGGGGGTCAGTGCTCGGAAAACTCACTCGGTTTGTGCTAATGCTACCCCGACCTCTACCTAGCTAGCTACATCACGAGGTTTACACGTTGAAAGACAAAGACGCAGGCGAGAGGCCGTTTTTGAGGACGCGCTTTACTGGACGCGTATGTGAGAGCGTGTTTTTGCCAGGAAATCCCTGGTGGGTGGATGGACCGGTCCCGGCCTGGGCGGGGGCCCTTTCCCAGCCACGGAGGGCCGGTCTGGGGGGTGCTCCGCTCCCGTCTGTCCCCATGTCCGAGGTGTGGGCTGAAGGATGGGGAGCCAGGCACCAGGTGGTGACGTGGGTGAGCGGCTGAGGACCTGTGGGAAGATGCCCCAGCGGGAAAGATCCGTTTCTACCGCCCGCGTTGGATCCCCGAGCGAAGCTGCTGTGGAGGAAAACTGGGAACGTTTACGCTTCTGCAGCCAGGCCGAGCTCAGACGCCTGTGAGGGAAGATGGAAACGGTGTGTGATGGATGGTTGGCGTGTGTGTGATAGGTAGCCAGATGCGTGTGTGTGTGTGTGTGTGTGTTTTGAAGGTCGTCTGTGTGTCTGGCAGAGCGCTCCTGCATTGTTCTACGGGTGGTTGCGGTGCAGCGACTGCGGCCTCTGACGCTCTTCCTCCCTCTCTCTCTCTCTCCCTCTCTCTCTCCCTCCCTCGCTCGGCCCGGGAGAACACAAACAGAGGTGCTGCCTTGGTGAGGCACAAATCTCCGCTTCCTCTGAAACTTCCAGCGCCGCTTTTTTCCTGTCCAAATTCCACAGCCGTTAAAATTTCCTGGCAGGCGTTCAGAAAACAACTCAGACGAGGGAGGACGGAGGGGGTGCAGTCCACTGTCCACCCCCCACCCCCACAAACACCCCCACCCCCACCTTTGTCTGGTCGACTCCCTGAAATAAATTTCCCCCTTCGTTCGTTGCCGATCAGGTTTCCTCAAAAGCCTCTACCGGTTGGTGCGGACCCCCCCCACCCCTCCATCCACACCCCCACCCTCCTCCAGACCCCCACCTTCACCTCAGACATGTCTGTTTCCATCCCTTCACGGAGCCGGATGATATAAACCCGGATCAGTCGGCGCTGAAGATCCAGTCGCAGCACAAACAAGATGGCCGCCGCCAGGCCGGAGGAGGTGGCGCTACCGTGCTGGAGGACACCTCGCTGCCAGTCTTTCCGCGGAGGGAAATTACACAGCGCTTAGCGACTTTACAGTCGGTGGCGGTGCCGCAGCTGCTGTTTAGAAAATAAAAACCGAGCCGGCGCATGCCGCGCACACATAAAAATTAGTTTTATTGACCCGTCTGTTGGGATTACGGCACGGCTAACCACACAACTGGAAAAAGCGGAGCCACCGACGGAGAGGTTTTCCTGCACCAATATGGCAGCAAGAGTGAAAGGAGCTAGCTGATACACGCAGTTACGTTCGTCCGGAATCTTTCACCGTATTGAGGCCAAAAAGCTGGAAACAGTCAGAACTTTCCCTCTGTCACTTCCCTCATCGTTGTCCTCCAAGACATCCCGGATCCCCCTCAAGATCTGTGAGCGAGGGATGGAGAAGCTAACGCTCAGGTCTGCGGAGAGATAGCGAGGCCCGGATAAATGGGAACAATCTGGACTGCCTGGGCGGCGGGAGGGGAGGAATCGACAGAGGAGAGGGGCTGACAGGAGGAGGAGAAACTCCCCGACACCTGCGGCGGACGGGGTCTCAGGCTGGAGGCGGTGCCAGGCTAGCTCGCAGCACGCTGGGCTAGCACCGCAGCTAACAGCCGCGCTGTAATAACTCAGGGGCCACAGGGCTGAAAGGCGATAGCCCAGCAGGGGTCGGTTTACAGCCGAGGCAGCCGTCACCCCCCACCGCCCCCCGTAAGGGTAGCCTTCCTGTCTGCCACGGCAGTGCGCGCAGACCTGCGGCGAGTCCAGATGATGGAGGAGGACAGAGCGGTGAAGAGTTCTGAAAGCTGCTGATGATGATGTATGGCAGCCAGGGGCCGCTCAGGGCCGGGTGGCTCCCGCTCGGAGTTCCTGGGATCAGGGGAACGGCGCTCACGCCAGCTGGTACCGAAGGCCGCGGCCGGGCGGATGTGGCACTAAATGGCCGTAAAAATCCAGCCGTCTGACAGTAGGAAGCGTTGAGACCCGGCGGGGTTGATCCCAAGCTGCAATTACAGTTCGGACACATTTCCGGAAGACTTCCTCGGATGGGTTTCGGGTTCACGCGTCCGCTCGTGGATTTTCTTCAAAGCTAATGGCGTGTAGAGCAAGAAATTCAGCCCATGAGGCAAAGAGCGAGCCGTTCTCACGTTACGGCTCGGTAAGCCTGCCGGTCTGGACCGGAATCCTCAGCGGACACGAACCCAACAGGGATCCTGGAGGTTCAGGCCGGCACTGCGTAAAAACACGCCGGCTCATGTAGGAACGGAGCATCATCGGTGAGAACAATGCAATTATCGTCTTTCCAGCCGACCCCGAAGGGGACACGAGCTATTTCCGCCCCGTCTTTGAGGCTTCCGGCATCATACTTCATCCTCCCTCCGGAGAGGAGCTCGCCGTTTCGGTTCCAGGCGTCCTGATTGGCCCTGCTCCCCCGGCCAAGACGCACCCAACACATGTTGTGACGTCTCTGCTGTTGTTTTAAATCAGTTCGCCTTGACAACAAGTCCGTCAGGAAAACAGTAACCGACGGACAGAATTCCTGTCAGACCCTGATGGGAGGGGACCGGCTTTGACCAGAGAGCCTGCAGCCACGGCAACGGTCCCGACCGGCGGCGTCGGAGGTTGTAGCGCAGGGGTGGGCAAACTAAAGCCCGGGGGCCACATGTGGCCCGATGAACACTTTCATCCGGCCCTCGGAGTCTTTACAATCTTCTTTCCAAAAGCCGAACGAAGAGGGCTGTCCCCCCTTTACCTAGCATGCTAACATGACCTTTTCCTTCATGGGCCACGTCGGAGCCACTGCTCCCGGGGGTGGCTGGGGTGGAGCCCATCTGGAGGAACCTTCCCCTCCTTCTGGCCTCCATGTAGTTCTCAGCTGTTTACGTGTTGTCGTCCTGCCTTCGTGTGTGACTGATGTCAAAACTAATAAAAGCTGCTGCTTTCTCGTCCTCCGGGGTTCCTCTCCAGCATTCCCAGCGTTGGCCGGTTGGATGGAAAAGTTCCTTCCCAGCGGTCCTGACTGCTGCCCCCCTCCTGGGAGAAGCCGACGGTCCCGACTCCCACTGAAGGGTGTGAGACTACCAGCGGCGCACAATCGGCCCCGTCCGTCGAACAATGGCCCCACACACACACACACACACACACATATTGTTGTGTTTGGGCCCCCCTTTCCTCCACTGATGGATGGATCCTTCTCGCTCGCCCTGGTTGACGTGCGCTGTGGCCTCGCCGGCCTCCAGACGGGAACGGCCCCGTGAAACCAGGACCCCGTGACGGTCCGGACGGCTCGCGGAGCGCCGGTTCGGAATGTCTCAGGAAGCGCGGCTGCTCTCCGGGGGGGCGTGCAGCTGGAGCGGGGGCTGCTGTGAGCGGCCTAACCCTCCGGGATTCCAGGGGAATTCGTGCACACGCCCACACAGAGCTTCTGCCAGCATTCCGAGGCAGGCGGAAACGATCCTGCCGAGCAGAAGCAAAAACGACGAGTTGAAATAAAAAAGAAGAAGAAGAAGAAGGTAAATGAGGAGGGGGCGCCTGTCGCTGCAGATGAGCGTCAAACGTGCACGTCGGTCCTCCAGCTCCAAACGACCTCACATCTGTGCCTTCGACCTGGGGAGAGAACAAATATGCTAGCATACCGCGGTGGGAACCCCGAGCTAGCCAAGTTTGCACAAACATCAACTGCTGCCTCAGTTTACATTTCAAAGAGGAGCGAACGTGTTTGAGAGCGGCGGATCACACGGACGAGCAGCCCCGCCCACCCATGTGCAGCCCCTCCCGGTCATGGACGAAATCAGGCTAACGACATCTTCGTCGGGGCCACTTTCACTGCATGTCGGACATGATTGTCGGCGCCGGTTTCCTGGCACAAGCAGGAACCCGCAAGGACCCTGGAAATGGCGACCCTGGCAGTGTCCTGCTGCCTTAACTGGCCGGGCCACAGCGCTGCTCGCCCGTCCTGCGGTGACCGCAGCAATAAAGCGGCTAAAAGTGGCTTTTTAATCAAGGACAAGTACAAAACCAGGCTAGCAGGTTCCTCCTCGGCTAACGTAACCGTGCAGGAGCTTTATGGCTGGATTCCCTTGGTGCGAGGCTGGGTGGGGGAGGGGGGCGTGGGTGGGTGTGAAGGATTCTGACATCATGGCCGCCCGCCGTCTGGGCCTGTTCCGTGCCCCGGCACCGACAGGTCCGCTATTGTTCCAGCGTTGCGTGGGATCCCGAGGTTCCCATGTGTTAGAAATCATCCGCCCACGTGCTGCAGCAGACGGGGTCTGCAGACGGTGAAACCCAACACCCAGAGTCTGTGGGCCGCAGGACGGGCCCGATGAAAGACAGCGCTGGTGCGGAGGGAATAACAAACACCAGGCTCCAACACACACACACACACACACACACACACGGTCGCAACGCCAGCAAACACCTACACACACAAGGTGGACGATCACATGGTCTCTCCAGCAGCAGAAGAGGCTGATGGGAGTTGGAGTGTGGGCGGAGGGACGAGCAGGACGGGCTGGATGAGGGGCGGGGCCAGCGCTGGCGCAGGTGAAAACCCGGCACAGTTGCGAGTGTGTGCATCTTCAACGCCGGGGCCTTTTCTCAGGGTTCCTGAGGGCCGGCGGACCGTCACACACCGCTAACGTGCGCTCGCTCGCACGGGCTGCCAGATGTTGAGAGGTCTGGACTGTTAGCTTAGCGACCCGGAGCTGGTCAGCTGATCTGTTTGGCTTCTCCACCCAGTGGAGCTGAAAACCAGCTCCGGTGAGGATCCTGACCAACATCTGCACACGTCACGCTGGTCACGTGTCAGCAAACTGGGAGCTGACGTGTGTGTTGATTCTCCGATGTCTAAGAGCAAAAACATCCAGGGTGAGACGGGCTCTGGTCATGTGACCTCCAACCGTTGGCCCTGGTGGTGGTTTTCACGGCGACACCTGTAGTCCAGGATCTGTGCCAGCCCCACTGAGGCTCCGGTGTGGAAACACGAAGCCTTGGAATGTCCTGGGGGCAGGAAAGGTGGGTTTATCGATCAGCCGCTGGCTCCTCCCACAGTCTTCATCGGTCTTCATCGCAAACCTTGCTGGTTTCCGGCGTGGTGCTAGCTCTGGCTAGCCGTAGGACCTTTGTGACAGCTGCCTGAGGCTGAGGCCGGGTGACCTGGCAGGTGACCTTAGCCTCCCAGGTGCTCCTGCTGAGGATGGGCCCCCCACCGCTGGTCCCCCCCCGGCCCAGGGAAGTCCCGGGTCCAGGAGGATCCGCCGCCTGACGTCCCGGATCGTTTCGCTCGGCGCAGCCCCTCAACTTTGGCCTGTCCTGACTGATTGTGCAATGGAAATGGAAGATTTATGCCTCCTACAGGAGCCGCAAATCAGCAGAGCGGAGGAGAAGGAGTGGAGAAGGGACGAGGGGAGGCGGCCTGCACCGGAGCGCCGCTCCCCAGACTCCGACGCAGGTACGCGGACGCAGGTCACACACATGCTAACGTGCTCACCCCTCCGTGACACACACTCTGCCTGCGCACCTCCTCCCACACGATGGCCGCCTGGGGAGGACGTGTGGAAGGGGTCGCGTATTTGCTCCTCCTCTCCCTGTTGGTGGTTTCGGAGAGGCCGGGACCGCCGAGGAGCAGAAAACGGAGAGAAACAGATGCACAGGTGGCCGGAGAGGACGAGGAAGATGAAAAGGAAACGCGGGTCGGCGTCTCAGAGCAGGTGATGGATGGCAAGGGGGGGCGGAGCGAGAAGGCGGAGCTTCTGGCTGAGAAAGGAGAATCTGCTCTGCGGATGCTGCTAACCCTAGCATGCTAAACCCCCAAACCTGAGGTTAGCCAGAAGCGTTAGCTCTGCATCCAACCTACCATACACTCCTCTTCCTGTCATGAAGGAAACACAGATCTAGACAAAAGTGCAGAAGCCTCGAGCACCTTTCACACCCTGCAACACACACACACACACACACACACACACGGTCCCATTATAATGTTATCTCGCCACATTAGCACATGTCAGCACTTTGATGTTTGCGCTGTAACAAGGTGCAGATGGGCTGCTGGTTGGCTGCTGCCGATGCTGCTTGTTGCGCTGACCTTCACACCTCCGGTGATCCATCAGGATGGGTTCCCGCCAAGAGCGGCTGCAGGAAAGTACCGGCTTTTCAAAATAAATGTTCTGTGGTGGGAAAGTCATCGGTGACAGATGGGGATGACATAAATCAGCCTTTATGGTTTACTCGCAGCGTTCTCGCACTTCCATTTCTCACTAAACTTTAAACAAAACGTTTTTTTAAAGCAGCCATTAATTTACAGGAAGTAATTTAATATGTTGTCGCCGCGTTTGTTTGGTTTTCCACAAAACGCTGAACAGATTTGAGAGAAAATTGGGTGGAAAAATCAAGAATTGGCCAAGAAAGAAGCTGGAAGGTTCCGCGTGAGGCAGGCTAATGCGTTAGCGTGCTGCTGACAGCTGCTCCGTTTGCTATAAAACAAAATCTCACCGTGCAAAAGAGTCAAAAACAAATGAGCCTTTTCGACCTGACGAGATATTTGCTGCAAGCGGAGGAGAGTGAACCAACCAGGACTGGTCTTCCTGCAATTTTTCACTGTTAATAAGCTAAGCTACCTGCGCTCTCTTTACTAGAAACCTACAGCCTCGATGGTCCCGCGTGCGACATTTTGAAAACGCGTGGTCTGAAACGGGCGCTTGGCCGGACTCTCCTCCTAACCGGAGCGTTTGGGGGAGGTGGAGGCCGTTTCGGGAGGCGGGTGAGGTCACGGCTGCTTCCAGAGCCGACCACTGTTTTCTTATTGCTCTTTGCCCACAGAGACTCTTGTAGTCGAAGAAGAGCAGCTGTTTGAAGAATGTTTCCGGCGGCCGGATCTGCTTTTCCAATCACGGCCGTGGAAACCCTCGCCGGGACGGCGGCCATCTTTAATTTGGGCGGGCCGCCTCCGGCTCGGACCGTCGGTGCTTCTCCCACGAGTCGTCCTAAATCAATTAGAAAAACAGAACGTGCTGTTCAGAAGTGTTGGCCGGGTGAGGTGAAACAGAACCCGCGCCCGTGCGCCTTCTGGCACGCTTCCCCGGCCCACAATCACAACACGGCCAATTAGAGCTAATCCGCTCATCTGAGCAACGCTGCGCCTCTGAAAAGAGCCTCTGAAAAGAGCAACACCGCGCTGACATTAGCGCTGCCGCTACCATCGGACCAGGTTGGTTTGGACTGTTATTACCACTAATACCAAAATGGACCCTAATGGAGGCCGTGGGGGGGGGGCAGGGGCACCCCCAGCAGCACCTGCGGCGGGGGCCCGGAGGGGTCAGATGTACAGTTACACATGACCTCAACCCGTGTGTGTGTGTGTGTGGATGGGTGTGTGTGGAAGCACCACCCCCCCACTCCACCCGGTCCCCAAAGAGCAGCAGCGAGGGCAGTAACCTCTGCCGGCTTTGTTTGGCCGGCCGGGGCCTGAGCACAGGCCCACCATTGTGAGGGTGGGGGGGTGGGGTGGGGGGCGGCTCCGTGCGCTCAGGCTCCTGTTTTCTTTGGGAAGCAGGAAATTGGATGACTGGCTACCTGCTACAACAACATCCTGTACTTGAGAAGCCGTCTTTTCACCCATACCCACCTATTATTTCCCTTTTCCATCCAGTGGTCGGCCGCCGAGCCCCCACCCCCCCACCCCCCTCTGGTGCTGGGGGGGGGCGTGCGTGGGCTCGTCTGGGTTCCACTCAGGTTGAGCTCAAATTGGCCTCATCCAGATGCTTCCGTTGAAAATAACGTGTGGGGGCCAAAACCTTCAGCTCCTCTGGAGCCCGACTCCACCTCGTCAGGTTAACGGCCCCGAAGCGGGCGCACGTGTAGGGCCAGCGCACGGATGAGCATGTGTGAAAGGCCCAGATGTGCTGAACATGTGTGAGATGGATCATTAGGTTTGCATTTAGAAGCAAAAACGGAGGTTTTACATACATTTGTAACACGTATGTGTAATGTGTGTAATAACTACTGCTGTTACCACTGAGAGTACACACACACACACACACGCACATACATACACACACACACACACTCATGATGAAGGTGGGCGTGTCCGAGGGCCCGTCTGCCGTGACCTCGGCGTCTCCGACCTCCAAGCAAGATAGAAGGACAAAGGTTCAAGTAGAGCTGGTAAAAAACGGTCAGAGAGGTTGGAGAGTCCACGGGGACAGGGCTCCGTCCCACGTCCCCTGTCCCTCTCCACTCTCCTCCGTCCCCTGTCCCCTGTCCCCCGTTCTCCCGTTCAGATTTGTCCCCCCGTCTTCCTCCTGATGCAGACCGATGGACGACGAGTCGGATCCACCATTCAAAGCAGTTGGGAAAGCGATGCCTTTTTAACTTTGTTCCCTTTGAACTTCTTTGAAGTTTATCTAATCATGTGATCAGTGAAGCGTCCTGATGTCACAGATCAGAACCTGTTTTTTCTTCCCACTTTAAATCCAAATGTTCTGGAACGGCCGGAGGTTAATTCAGTATTTCAAACATATCGGGGGGGTCAGATTTTTGTATTTTCCCTTTTTTTCCTACAAAGTCTTTAAACATTTTATTTTACTACCTCCGACTGTTGACTCCGTAACATATCACATGGTTTGAAGGCGTCGGTGTCATTCCTGCCTTCAGCCGTTCCACAGAGGAAGCAAAAACAAACTCGACAAACTCAAATATTCCAGCAGGTTCTTGTGTCTTGTCGGCCGTCTTTGCTCTCTTCTGGTCCTTCGTTCACAATAAAAGAGAAAAACTGGCCTTTCTGTTCAACTGAAATTGAAAGAAAAGTGCGAGTTGTCCTGTTTTTGCAGTAGATGATTTATTTTAATGGCAGAAAAAGGCAACATCTGCGTTTTAGCGATACCATTCAACACGTATAAAAAGAACAGTAGAAAATTAACCAAAAAAAGGGAAAAAAAAACAAGTCAGAAACCATCAGAGTTGGAGGCACTTATGGGGCCGTGTGCAGTCTCTTTTCCCTGGAGGTCGTGGATGGCTGATCTAAAATGGCCGACGACCTTCGTCTGAGCTGTCAGCGATGGTCAGAGTTTATCTACGGATAGTGGATCAACATCAAAATGGACTATTTACAACAGCGAAGGTGATCTCACTGAGGGGAGACGCCGAGGCCTTCCGGAGAAGCTGCCGGTCCGCTTGGCTCCGGCCTTTCCGCGTCTTCCCTCACTCGGAGCTGGGCGAGGCCGCCGAGTCCACGTCGTCGTTCTCCAGGTCGTTGGGTGAGGACGACTGTCCTCCCTTCACCCGCTTCCACTTCATCCTCCGGTTCTGGAACCAGACTTTCACCTGCCCGCACAGGAACGACATCAGCCGATTAGACAAAAACCACAGGGTGTCGTCGGCGTACGTGAGAAGCAGATATCCCTCCGCCTGTGTTCCACACAAACGCTGACGGAAAGAAACCTCCGACCGCTCAAAGCAGCTGTTAATTCTGACAGTAACACAATCCATCACCTTAATGTCGGACAGACACGGGCGGTCGGGATAATTTAGCCCAAACACGAAGACCCGCTAGCAGCAAGGGTGACTGGCGTAAACAGCCGCCTGCTTTGGAAAGGAACTACTTTCCAAATGAGCTGCGTCGGCTCCGATTCTTCCAAACTCGGCGTTTACACGAAGCAATCAGGCCTTTGTCCGTGTAAACACAGCCAACGCCACCTGGGGGCTATTACCGCACCTCGCACCGCGAGAGATGCGGGAATAAGCAGGAGATTGTACAAATAACCAGCAGCCTTGTGATTAAAGGCAGTTAAGGATCCAAACAAGAGCCCGGAACGCTTCTCGCAAAAGTCCGGAACTCGACGGCTGCGGCTTCAGCTGATTTACAGCCATCAGCAGAAATAATCCCCACAAAGCTACACTGTAGCGGCACGGCCCGGCGTCCATGGCAACGGAGAGCCCAGCGAAGAGAAAAAGACACATCTGAGAGGAGCGAGGTCAGCGTTAGGAACCTGTCCACACACACAGTCACAGGGGGTCACGGAGGTCGAATATCAGCGTGTAAAGGCATCACAAAGGTTCCACCAGAGCCTCTGACCGTCGTCCGTCACCAAAGATCAAAGCAAATATGTGCACAAATACTTTAGTTGGTGGAAAAAATGTAGGCATAAAAAATCTCAATTCTAAGTGTTTCTAAGACTGTATTAGTTATCATTTCTATATAAAATTGATGTTGATTATTTTTAAAACAGGTTTGGAAGTGTGAAAATAAGAAAGTGATTCGTAGGACCAAAAAGTAAAATTTGAAGAAAAAAAAATCGGGTCTATTTTCAGGGGCGGATGGATACGGACAGTCAACACAACGCAAACCAGAACTTTTGGGACCTTTCGAAACAGTTTTGCAACAGTGTCACGCAGGAATAGGAGGAATTCGGCGCGCTAGTTCACTGCTAGTGCGCTGAAAGATTTGTCGGTTTGGGTCTTTTTCAGGTTCCCGATACGATCCAGTCACATCTGCTGGATTACGCAACACCCCGAAGGCCCCGGCGCTCGTATTTCACGGCCTTTCCGACTGTCGGGCTGGTTTCTAAGATGAGTTCTGCAGCTTCAGGCTCCGTTTGAGCTGGGAAGTCTCAGGTGGAGGAAGTCTGGGGTGACCTCGAAGGGTTCTGGCCCCTCTCGCAGGAGCCCTGGCGTCTCCTCGGGACTGATTGAAAGGACGACAGACGCGCCAAAGCTAGAAAGAGCTGGAAAAGGGAGGACGTCACGGCTGGCTCGCGCATGTGTGTGTGTGTGTGTGTGTGTGCTGCTTCCAGAGGTCTGCTGAATAGATTCCCGAGCAGACGGCTGTATGTGTGGTCAGCGTGGCACTGCGGCCTCATTACGGAGCCGGAACGCCAGCCCCGGCTGAGGTTTTGCTCCACATGTTTGCCCGATTCCAGCTCCGAGTCTGGAGCCGCCGCCGCCCGCTCATTAAAGCTGCACGAGAGTTGGCTCCGACCGCAGGATGGGAGATATTGTGGAAAAAAAAAAGGTTTCTTATAATTCGAATGCCACAAAGTCTATTATTAGAAAGGGAAGGAAAGACGTTTGGAGCCCTTCGGGATCATCGTTTGGATTTTACGACCTCGTTCTTCCTCAAACGGCTAAAAATGGCGTGTTGAAGCCATGGGGCCGGTGGTTACCTGCCGCTCCGTCAGGTCCAGGTTGACGGCGATCTCGTAGCGGCGGAGGCGGGTCAGGTAGTTGTGGTGGGTGAACTCGGCCTCCAGCTCCCTCAGCTGCTCCTTGGTGAACGCCGTGCGCTCTTTCCGGGCCTTGCAGCTGGAATCCACCTTGAAGCTGGACTCCTGGGCATCTGCGGACACACGGAGGAAAACAGCCTTTTCAGCTCCGGCCCAGCGTCCGACTGCACCTGAGCCGCGGCCCCTTCAGGGGCCGGTGTGTTCACACGGGTCCGGCTCCTCTCCGACAAGGAATCACCTTCAAAAGCTGCTTTTCCGACCAACAAACCCCAACTAAAACGACCTTTTAATGGGGCCCCTCGTATAGTAAACACCAGAACCAGCACCTTAAAGCAGACCACCCTGACCCCACACAGGGCCCCGTCCACCTGTAACCTGTGTGTGCACGCGTGTGTGTGTGTGTGTGTGTGTCGGCCAGGGGCCACCAAACCAGCCACAGAGGGACTGAGTTAGGACTGGAATGCAGCGGAACATCGTTAAAGTTTCTAACAAAAGAACAAAGGTTCGGATGTGTCCAGGTCTGCGTGCGTGTGTGTGTGTGCTCGAGTGTGTGTGTGTGTGTGTCCTGGAACGGTGCAGCCAGCGGTTCACATTAACTCATCTTTACATGACAGCAGGTTCGTCAGGGCAAAAAAAGGCTGAAAGGTCTCCATGAAAACGGCGAGATCAAAGCAAAAGTGTTAAAAAAAGTTTTCAGGTTCGAGTCGACGATGCTTCCTGGGTGAAACCGCTCATGTTAAGATCATTTTTAAACATTAACGTACCCGCAGAAATGCATAAAAAACCCGACAAATCCATTTACACACGTTTGCGACAGTGGCGCGTCATGGGTTATAATTCCTTTGATTTAAAGGTGATCAAAGACGCTGCAGCTTCCTCTTTTATTCTGCTTAAATTCCTTAAATGTAAAATTAAAAATCTGCTGCCGATGTTTGAGTTGAAAATAAAAATTCCCTGTAAAAAAGTAAAAATTTAGGACGGATTTAAAATCAGGAGTGATGGAAAAAAAAATGATTTAAAAAACGAAAACTAAAAAAAAAAAATAGAATAAAAGTTGGAGAAACTTTTAAAGAAGTAAAATTCCAAGATCAAAGAGGGAAAAAAGGGGAACAACAATCGTCGCGGATTAAAAATCTCCGAACGTCCAGTCGGAGAAGTGGGGTCGGGAAGATGGAAAAGGGTGAAAAATGGGAACTTTTTGCCCTTTTTCTCTCATCCTGGTTCACTGGTAGCTGCAGCAGTGGCTGATGTCATCAGCAGAAAATGGTTCTAATTTGTCAGGAGTTTTCTTTGGCGCCTGCAGGAACCAGACGGCCAGAAGGGGCCCGAGACACCTGGACTGCGCGCGTGTGTGTGTATGTGTGTGTGTGTGTGTGTGTGTGTGTGTGTGTGTCTCCTGCGACAGGTTGACAACAGCTGGTGCTTTCCCACCAACCTGAACCCCACCAATAAATATGCAGCACAGCCGGAGACCCTAAACGGCGCCCGGCGGGGGGCCCCAGCAAACACACAGGGGCCGTTTGTGCCATCGGGGGCCCAAAAAGTGGTTTCATGTTAGTCAGAGTTTAGATGGAGGCTCCCAAGGTCGGAGAGGTCAGCGTTCCGATGCTAAAGGACTCACGGCCAAGCAGGCGTTCCCGTCCGTTAACACCTGGGAAAATCTTCGGAAGCTCAGGCTCCAGGTGTTTGGGAGGTTCCAAACACACCTGAAGTGTAAAAGAAGCTCAAAAAAAGGTTGACTAGGAGGAGTTCAGGGCCACCCGAGGTCTGGCCCTGGAGGTCCGGAGCCAGACGCCTTCGCCGGTCCCGCTTTTCCTTCGACTAGCTTGGAACGGTCGGAACGGTCACGTTCTGGTTTCCGTCCGTCCCGGCGGGAGATTGTGTTACGGCTTAACGACGGGGAAAAGTCAAAGGATAAGAATGCAGGAGCGCTAGCAGACGTGGTCTGGCCCGGTTTCAGCCGAGGTTAGACCAAGGTAAGAGGAAGCGGGGGGGCCGGGGGGCCCGCGCTCCCACGCCGGGGCCCCGCTGCAGCCTTTCCAAATAAATATTCATGCGCTCTGTGGCCAGATCTGGCGCCGCGGACGACTTTACCGGAGCAGCGGGGAGCCTGAAAACTGACCAGAACCCACCGCAGATGACCCCCCCCCCCAGATCCAAGGGGTGGCGGAGTCGCCGGCTGCCCACATCCTCATTTCCACCTAGAGATGCACCAAATGCAGCTTTCAAAGACCATTTCCGGCATCCAGCCTGAAATCCCCCCGCCGATGGTCTGAACCGCCTGGTTCTTCCTCTTGTGGACCCCCCTTCCCCACCACCACTCACCTGTCACCTCTCTCTTCCTCTTGCCGGAGCTCTTCTTGTCCGAGTCGGCCGAGGCCACGCTCTGCGGCGAGTACTCCCCCTCCGGGCACCCGGCCACGGCCCCCGGCAGCCTGTCTCCCCCGGCACTGTCCAGTTCGGGCCCCCCGCCGCTGCTCAGCGCCGCCGCCGGGGCGGGCACAGGCGGGCAGGCCTCGGGTGCCCTGGCCCGGCTCTCGCAGGGGCCGAACTGCCAGTCAGCCCTCTGGTAGGCGGCCGGGCCCTCGTGGTAGGGCCGGTCGTCGCGGGGGTAGAAGCTGGTGAAGTCCGTGTAGGCCAGGAACTCGGGCTTCTGGTGCAGGGAGAAGGGGGCCTGCTGGTAGGGCAGGTTGGTCCCCGGCACGGCCGAGTGAGGGGTCCGCATGCAGCCCCAGATGGGGGTGCCGGGGTGGGCGCTCCGCATGCAGCTGCTGGCGGGCTGATCCATGGCGGCGCCGGTGGTGACGAGCCTCTTCCTAGCGGAGGAGTGGAAGCCGCCTTCCCCGAGAGAGCCGGGAGGAAAATCCACCTCAGGAACACTGGAACGCCTCCACCGCCACAAGAGCTGAGGACAGGACCTGTGTGTGTGACCTCTCTCTCTCTCTCTCGCTCGCTCTCTCTCCGCGGCTGACACACTCTTCCTCGCGCGCACACTCGTCCCCGGCTGATCCGCGACTGCACGCCGCCCCTCCTGGCCGCCTGTTTTCACGGCTCCTCGGGAGGCATTCTCCACCCGTCAGCCCTCCTCCTTTTTAAAAACACATAGGTGGGAAAGAGCGGCGGGTTTATGGAGCGTAACCTGAGCCGGCGGGGGCGGGGGCAGGGTGGGGGCGGAGCTTCGCCGGCCACATGTTGGTAGTACCCTCCAACCAACCCGGCCTCGTCCACTATTAATCACAGGGGGAGTTTTATATGCTCGTCTAATGAGCTTTCCAGACGCGGAGAGCTAACGCGAGCACCCACCCACCCACACACACGCACACACATGCACACACACACACACACACACACACACACACACTGATTCGGCTCCTTAGCGTTTTCTGACACCCAATTCAGCCGCTTTCCTTTGACACCCTTTGGAGGAAGGTTAACCCCTGATCCCCGCCGTCCTCCCCAATCAGCAGCGCCTTTTTTCTCCCGGCGCTGCGCTAACGCTAGCGCTACACGCCCAAACCCACCTGGCTGGACGTGAACCCGGAGGTGACGGAGGGCTGGATTTCATCTTGGCCGTCACACCTCTTGCGGTTTTGAGCCGTAGGAGCCGCATTTCAAAAACACCAGCTCATTTTTTCCTCCGCCAGCAGAGGCGGAGGCAGCGGCTACGCTTCGGCGCGGCTGTTTGTTAGCAATGCGAGTCCACCGGGTTCGGACTTTGGGGGCGGTGCTTGGGTGTAGCAGACGACGTAATTCCTAACAGAACCAGGGTTCTGGATTTGGGGGAGCTTCTTTTGTTGTCATATACATTCAGGCTAGTTAGCCCGCGGCGCCTAGCAGTAGCTGCGCAGGATGAGCCGACCGTCAGAGATCGCTGCGATTCCCATCAGACGGACCACATTCGGAGGTTTTACGGTCCGCTGCGGACCGCATTCTTTTGTCCCTAAAAATTGGAATGCGGTCTGGACGCGGCGGCGGATTCTTGGCCCCTGACGACACCTAGCGTCCAGCCAAAAAGCACAATGGAGCCAGCGTTCGCGCAACCGGCGTGGCTGGATGTCCTGGTCGTCACCAGGGCTGTTTGGCCCCGCCTACAACAGATGCTCCCGCCGTCATGTCATGCTAACGCTTACAAATGAGCCCGAGTGTTAAGGAGTTTGTGTCGCTTCACAATTAGCGCACGTATCCTGTTAGCTACCGACCTTTATAAAACAAAGCAGACGAGGCTTTAGGTTTAGCGAATTAGCATTAACTGTTAGCTGATTTTAGCACGTGTGACAGTGTGGGAAAACATTAGCCTTTAACCAATCACCGCTAGCTTCTGCGGCTCAGTTTGACCCATGCTTCTCCCAGTTAGGCTAAACTGGGTGATTTCAGGACAAAAAACTGGGAATAAGGGAAGCCATCGGGACTGATGGAAGATCGGGAAAACAGGCAGAGGAAAAGAGGGGACAAAGCGAAAGGGGGAAAAGAAAGTTCTGAGGTGGCGGAGCAGAAACCTTTCCATTTACCAAGCGAATTGTTGAGCCATGAAGCATCCCTGACTTTTACTGGCAGCCTGAGTCCAGGCTGCACCGCAGGGAGCCGGGGCCGCGGTCGCAGCGCCGCCATCTGTGTGTGGGGATAAATCAGAGCGGGTGTCTGCTGCGAAAGCATGCGTCAGCTAAGCTAATAACGGCTGTTTGCCACAGAAACGCCCCAAACAGGTCCGAGATGATACGAGCGAGATGACCCCTCTAGCAAGCACGCTAGAGCTAGCTATGATGGCGCTGGCCAGCTGGTGATGAGGTCCCGTTTCAGGCGGGTTTGTGCTGGTTTGTGTTGCGGCTGTTGGTAGGTTTTCGCTACGTCACACGCTATCACAGCCGCCTTCTTTTACAGCCAGGTTAGCTAAATTTAGAGCACTGGCTCCAGCTACACCAGGTGTAGGTTACTGGCTTTCCAGCAGGTTCTAGCAGCATCAGAACCACGCAGCTGCTAGCGTTCTCGCTAACGGTAGCCACTCCAGAGCTGATGGCAGATCAGGACCCCTGCGGCGTTAGCGGCCTGCGACTGCACGCATTGGGATAAAACGCTCAAACTATGGCTTAGCGCTCAGGCTACGGACGCCAATAGGGCGCCTTGTGTTTCAGGGGAGGATTAGCACATCGACGGCAATGCCAAGGAGTCCGAACCCGATGGACGGCTGTTAGCAGAGCGAGTCGGATTCTGGCTCCCTAAAATGATCCAGTTACCGAGCCTGACGTCTTTGAGCCGTTAGCTGCTTCTGGCGGGAAGAGCGGAGAAACAACCGTGGGCGTTTGAAGAAGCGGCACCTTCTGGCGGCTAAAGCAGCCGGACCTGCGTCCGGGCCCCCCCCCCACCCTGCTAGCAACCTGCTGCTGTCGCTCCAGCGGCTCCTCACTGTTTCCATCTGATCCATCTCGGTCACGCGGGTGGGATTAGCGCCTCCCATCAGTCTCTGCTGTCCGACAGCATGACCCCCCGTGACCCCGACGTTCACCCGGTCCAGCCCGAAGCCTGTGCTAACGGTGCACTACGCTAACAGTCGATAGCCTAAAAAACATTGAGAAAAACGTCCCTCAGAGGTGATTTAATTCCAGACATTTGTGCCATCCTGGCGTGCAGCCCTGCTAGCCGCGGAGATCAGCTCACAGAACCCTACCCGGGGCACCGCCCCCCCTCCGCCGGTCCGCAGGGGAAACCGGAGTGGAGCTGGAAGCGGTTCTCCGTGGCCAACCTGCTTCCACAACAATTCACAACCTGGAATGATGGGTGGCAACAGCCCCAGGCTCCCGGGGGCCCAGCCAAACCGGCGGCCTGTTTCGGCGCTGCCAGCAGACGTGGACCCGGAAGTCAGAAGGTCTGACTGAAACCAGCACGTGGGTGCCTCAGGAGCGTCGCTAACGCTAATGTTTGCAGGCTCGCTCCTCACACTGGCACCTGGGTTCCGGGTTTCCTGCTTGGTTCTGTTTTTGGTCCGGACGCTCCGCGGCTCCGATGACGCCTGACGCCGGGAATAGATCCGAGCTGACGATGAGGCAGAGCCGAGAGGCCGAATATAGATTTATATTTATACATTAGCGAGAAACGCGCTCACACGCCCCCTGGTGGCCGCCCGGGAGCCCAGAAAACGCTGACAATGGCGTCAAATATCTACAGACTCACAAACATGCTGCCTGTTAGCTGCACATGATGCTAATTTATGCTAAATAGATATCAAACAGTTAGTTTTTCCTCACTTCCTGTGTGTGTGTGTGTGTGTGTGTGTGTGTGTGTGTGTGTGTGGACAGCTACAGGTGCTAATAATCACACGTGATCACATTTAATTGGAATCATGTGTTGCAGCTGTTTCAGGCTGTTGCAGCTCTTCGTCCTCATCTTCATCTTCGTACTCTGAACTTGTCGGTTCTGAGTTAAATGGGGTTTTTTTTCTTCCTTTTTTCCTTTTTGTGCTGTCAGAAAAAAATCTGGTTCAATCAAACAAACGGCGAGCGCTACATGTGTGTTTTGGAAGCGTCGTTACCGGGAAAGCTGACGGTTTAATAAGTTTTTAAATGAAACCAAATATGTTGAAAATGCAACCGGAGAGTGAAAACGGACAAACTGGTGTTTGACTTGATGTGAAAACCATGCGTCCTCCCGGCGGAGCGACCCCGAACGCGCCACCGGCTCCCATATTATAGGTTTCCTCCTCGGCTGGGCCCAAGCTAAAAACAGCTAATCTTTACCTCAGCGCCGCAGAAGCTAATTTCCCTGCTGCCACACTCTTACCGCAGGATGGGAGTCTGGAAAGGGCCCCGCTCCCACCGCTCCCACCGCTTCCACCGCCCCCACTGGCAGAAACGCCAAACCAGCGGCTCTGCTGGCAAAAACAGGCAGAAAGCCGCGCCGAGACTGCCCCCTAGCGGCTCGGGTCGGAACCGCCGATGTTTGCTTCCAGCTGGGCAACCAGAACTGGTCCCAGTAGAGCCGAAGCAGCTCTGTCTTAGGGTGACCAGTGGGCTCTCCCAGTATGACCATTAGGTGTCCCGTTAACCAGTGAGGGACCAGAACCGAGCGGTCGGGCCCACTTTCCTTCCTGCCCGCCTCTGGTTTCCATGGCAGCGCAGGGCGGGACATCCGACTCCAGGACCGGGACTCAGGTTCTCCAGGGTCAAGGCATGATCACATGACCTCTCGCTCTTCTGGGTTCCAGAACCGGCCTTCATACGTGGACCCCCTCAGACACCAGAGTGTGACAAGAACGCGTCAGCGCTCGCCAAGCTTGGCTAAGCTAAGCTAGCAAAGGTCAGGATGTGATGCCAGGACACAGGAGACAAAAGACGGGAAGATGATGGAGAAAATAGAAGGGAGGAAAGACATTCCAGATGTTCTGGCCGCTGGACCTCGGTGTCGCTGTCGCTGCTAAAGCCATTAGCTCCTGGAGCCATTAGCTGCTGCCGTGAGGAAGCCGAGCGGCGGAGCCAGAGAATCGGAGAATTCTCGGAAGCTCCTCAGTCACGGACCCCGACACCCCCCCCACAGATACTCCTGAGGTGTGTGTGCCGACCCTGGGGGGGGGGGGGAATGTTAAAAAACACACAGCGTTTCCATTCCTCCGTGGTTTTATTCAAGGTTTTTCATCATCAGTTTAGCTTTAAAGGAAGAAATCAATGGTGGAAAAAAATATCATTTAAATATAAATTATAGAACACATGACGTCAGACAATTCTGTAGATATTTTAGGCAATAATTTCGATCAGTGTTAAAGTTTGATTCATTTTTAGGGAAGAGAACTTATTTTATTACCGTTGGTTTGGACACCGGCGCCCTCCTCTGGACAGTAAAGGAACTGCAGAAAAGAATTTCCCGCAGCAGCACACATATAGTGAGGAAAAAAATACTCTAAAAGAGTAGAGGAAACAAGTATACATAAACAACAAACGTAAACATACAAGTATCTTTGTGTATTTGACCAAACAAGTGTCCGACTGGCTGGTGGAGCAGCTGTGCTGAGCTTTCTGGATGATCTCAGGACCTTTATTTTGATTTTCTATCAATTTTTCTTCTTTTGCCTCAGGAGGAGAAAAAAAGGAACCTGATTCCAGCAGAACCTCTTTCAGAATGTTTAAAAAATGTAGAATAAGAGACGAATCCAACCCAGTTCTGGACGCTTTTGTGCAACATGGTGACAGAATCTGCGGTTCTCTCCAAGAGCGGACATGAAAATGCAGAACCAGGAGGCTCCAAACGCGGCTCCAGTTCAAGGCCAAGCTGCAGTTCTGCTCCAGAACCTCCTGGAAGCTCCTGGGTTTGCAGAACCGTCTGTGGGCCCCCGGGGAGATGATGGAGGAGCGGCGGGGTGTGCCAGAGACGAGTTCTTCTGCAGGCCGGAGCCAAACCGCAGTCGGCAGAGACGCTCCTGGGAGGGGGGGCAGACGGAGGAGGCGTCTCCTGAGGGTCAGGTGCTTCACGCCTCCTCCTGCCAAACGGCTGAGGATCTTTGTTCCAGCTGCAGCAGCTTCCTGGTGGATCCTGGTTCTGGGTCCACAGCTGGAGGCCCCAGCAGCTCCGACCCTGATCCAGGTCGGCGGGGAGGATCGCACAAACGTCCCGCACCTTCAGGAACGTCGGCTTGAAGCCTTCAGGAAGAAAACGAGTCCACCAACAGTCGAAGTTCCAAAACAGAACTTTAGAGGTTTCGCCAACTTCAGAGACCCTCCAGAAGGCTTGTTTATGCTAGCAATGCTAGCTCCGGCTAACGCTAACTGTGGGAATGGAGGTTTTTGTGAACATTCTGATATGTTTTTGTTTAAAAGAAGATAATCCAACCTTCATTCCGGCAGACGGAGGATGTCTGAGAGCGGAGGTGTCCGTCAGCATCCCTCCATCTGCTTCCACTCCCTCCGTTTTCACCGGAGCCACATCTGCCTGCCAGCTGTTGGCACTTGCAGCCCTCTGATGGCGACTGCCTTTGGTCTGATTTGGGAGCCGTCGAGCAGTGATTGTGTGGCGGCCCAGGCTCGGCTCATCCGTCCACGGCCTCCGATCTGTCCATTAAAGATGAAAGAGGGGAAAAGTTAAAACTATCGTGTGACGCAGCGGCCGAGCTTGTCGTGGTTTATGCTGAAAGCTTCGCCCCGACCGGCCATCGATGGCCCACGTCTGCATCTGTTTTAAGGCGTGAAAACTAAAAACCAGATAGAATTACATGAATATTGTTAATATTTGCTTCAGGTCTGCTTTATTTCATGATTAGCTTCATGTCAGCCACCTTCAAAGGATTAATGTATAGATATTTTGGCTCTGAACCCAGTTTAGGAAATGATCAAATCTGCATTAGCTCAGGAAAAACTCACACACACACACACACACACATCTCTGGGGCATCGTTTCATTTTATGTCGTTTTATGTGTGATGCTGGTTCTTTTCCAGCACTTCCATATTTCATACTTCAGCTGCAGGAAAAGTGCAGGAGTCACGTGATGCTCCTGGGGGGGGCTTTTAATTCCCCCCACACACACACACCCGAGGCCTCCGTTCGCCCCACTGGCTCTGTAGTTCCGCCCTTGGCCGCCAGAGGGCGCCGTTTATCCGCCTACAACAGCGACCACCGACCCTGAGGATGAGATGGGGAGAGAGAGAGAGGGAGAGAGAGGGAGAGAGAGAGAGAGAGGGAGAGGGAGAGAGGGAGAGAGAGAGAGAGAGAGAGAGGGAGAGAGAGGGAGAGAGAGAGAGTGAGGGAGAGGGAGAGAGAGAGAGAGAGAGAGAGAGAGGGAGCGAGAGGGAGAGAGGGATGAGTGGGCTCAGGTCCATCTCATCAATCACTGAACCGCCCAGCCGTGAGAGATAAGCGGCTTATTTACGGAACCTGTCGGTTTACATACACAGAAGGGAGATATTTCGGGTTTGAGCTCGGATCTGCTGCACAGGTGCATCTTCTGACTTCTCAACCCCCTCAGCTCCACGAGGGACCTCGGCTCAGGAGAGAATGTTTTCCTGGGGTGGGTGTCTGCAGCTCTTGAGAAGGAGAAGAGCTCCGGTGTGACGGTGATTTTACAGAGCCGAGACGTGTGTGTGGGACCAGGAGCCGCGGAGGAACGTGGACTCCACACAGGAGGGCGATTGAGGGTCAAAGCAGATCCAGCAGACAGCTTTTCATGTGTGTGAAAATGGAAATACACGCTTCTTGGCTCAAACAGATACACACACACACACACACACACACACACACACACACAGGCAGACCTTTTACACAGTAAAACTCTAAAAGTGTTTGTTTGCACCAACCAGCAACCTTAAATCGACCAAAGCAGCTTTCGACAATAATTCAAACTAAATGTCCGAAACTTTATTTTCTTTTTCTCTTTTTCAAGGTGCCACGTGTGCGCGTTGTTGACACCTAGCGGCGAGAACGAGCATTACAGAACCCGCGTCATCACTTCTGTTTCTTACTTCTGAGGACTAATTAACCTATGATTTGGAATTTTAATAACATTTTTGAAGAGAAAACCCTTAAATGAGTGTCGCTATATTAGGATATTAATCCTTTATGACATCAATATCAACCAAAACCACCTACTTCTCATCTCTTTAAGGAATGAATTTATTCCTTAATCACAGCCTCTCCTTGTTTCCAGATACTGATCTGGTGTTTCGGGGCTCTTTCTTCTTTCTGGTTTGAGTTATCATTACAATTATTGCTGCCGCTTTTATCCTGAGGCCCTAATTCATCGTTTTAATATCTTCTGTCTGCGTAGATCACAGATTCCCAGCCTCGGATCCACATTCCTCGTGTTTTCTTCTCGTCTTAGACGTTATGAAACGATCTGTAATTACGGCTCAGATGTTCTCTGTTCTGGTCGAGCTCCTCACCTTCCTTCTTGTTGACTCAGTCAACAACCTGGAATGTTGTCCCAGAAGCGCTAATTCCACATGATTGCATTAATATTTTGGGTTGAAATTGCTCTTTTCCCTTTCTTATTGCCACTGTTTATTTTCTTTTCTCTTGCGTGCCGTGTTTTCACTATTAGCGCCCAATTACGGGTGATTAGTCGCCCGGCGGACGCCCTGACCTTCCTGTGTGCGTCAGGCTGTTTTACTGTCTGTTTATGTAATCTGACGAAGCAGAGGCAGCGGCTAAGTGGAGGCTTCTGGACCTTCTCCTCTCTGCTTCTGGCCTCTGTCACCTGTCGTGGTTCCTGGGCTCCTCTGGCGGCCACTAGGGGGCGCCTGGTTTAAACCATAGCCGCGGGACGCAGTAGCGTGCTAGCTAGCCAGGATTGTTTCTTTGGTGCAGGAGGTTACCAAAACACACTCACTAAATTCTGAATCTGAAGATAAATATTTGAAAAACTTATCCGGATTATTGTTATCCCGCTAATGCAGCAGCTAGCAGGCTAGCCTGCTTTACCAGGCCGATGTCGGTTGACTGATGCTCTGAATCCCTGAATGCCATTCTTGCCCCGTAGCAACGTTCATTCTTGTGTGATATTAACTCTGCGCTACCTTCCACCGTTGAGGGTCCCAGAAGGTCCTGGTTCCCAGAAGGTCCTGGTTCCAGATCCTCTGGGACTGGGCCTCAGGATTCCTCCCACATGTCCAAACAGACGCACATTAGCCTGATTAGCCAGGTTAGGATGTTCTAAATTCCTGCTGGTTGTCTGAGCTAGCAGTGTGTGTTCCGCTGATGAGCCCGGTGTGCGTGCATGTGTGTGTGTGTGTGTGTGTGTGTCCCTGCCTCCGGCCCACATGTGTCCTGGGATAGACTCCAGCAGCCCCTCCCTCACTCCCGGACCCTCATCAACCGTTACCAGGGCAACGACCTCTGATGTCTGACTCCTAGCTCTCTCGAATCTACCGGAAACGCGTGTCCTTTCGTTCGCTCCAACGGCAGCGCTCCGACGCGCAGAGGTTCCATCTGGAAGCTCCGGAAGGGCCCTTCCAGCCTAGCGTGACGCCTCCCGGTGGACGGAAGCCCAAGGACGGGCTGGCGTGTCTCCTGCATGCGCTGTGCGTGTGGAGCCGGACCCTTTGGAGGATCGGTCCATTCAGAGAAGCGGTGGCTCCCTTATCTGCCCCATCCCTCCATCACCACCATAATTGCCCACTTCCCTTCCACTTGTCCCCTGATGGTGCCAGCTCACGCCGGCTTCCCCTCCAGGGCCAAAGTGGCCCCACCTCCACTCCGACAGCACCAGCACGCTCTTTGATTCCAGGATTTGTCCTAAATCCACCAAACAGAGGAAGAACATCCCTCACAGCATCTGCAGGAACAGGCACCTTTGGGACCAGATCAAAGGTTTATGTCCCTTTAAACCTGATGCCAGTGAATAACAGCAACGTGTTCTCAATGGTAACGATGCTAAATCTGCATCTGGGTGTGAAATAAGAATCCTTCTTGATGGCTGTTGAAGCAGGAGGGAACAGGCAGTTCCCTAAAATCTCCACCGTTACCCACCGAGCTGAGCTCTGGGGAACAGCTGCCCCGACCTCGCCTACCCACCACTTTAAAGTAGCGCCGACCATCTTGAACTAATCCAGCGGGGCTCGTGGAGCCAGGGTAACCTGCTGGATTGATTAGCTCGCCGCAGATACGGTCTGGCTACGCGGCGGTAGGCCGCAACCGGCGGGCGCCACTCAAGTATTGCTGGTATGTGTTGGAGGTGGCGCCTGCTAACGTTTGTTCACAGCCGAGACCAAACACGCCGACCCAGGCGCGAGTTTTACTCACACTGCCGGTTCGTGGTCTGACGAGAGAGACGGGGGCTGGGGTGCGGAAGGTGGACCGTGTGACGCCATGTTGGGTCGTAGTTCTGGAGGTGGAGCCGGTCAGGTGGAGCAGGAAGCTAACCCCCCCACGATGGACAGAGAAAATAGTTTGAGGAGCCTGTAAACTGGTCCGACACCATGATCTTTGGCCCCGCCTTCTTGAGAGGACATGTTAGCTAGGTGAAGTGGGGGTGTGTGTTCTGTGGGGGGGGTGTTCTGAACCTGACAACCCTCCTTATTTAGCTTTCGAGACATTAATGTCTAGCTCTGCAGGCCTGATTAAATAGTTCATCGGGCCACGTGTGGCCCCCCCGAGCCTCAGTTTGTCCACCTCTTCTCTAGCTGCTTATTGTGTTGATTCGTCCCCGTCCCCTCTGTCTTTGCGTCCTATTGTCCTTTTGCGTCCTTTGTAGTGGTTGTTGCTGCGTCTAGTGTGTCGCTGCTCTGCTGCTGTTGAACCCTGCCTGTCTTTGTCGCTCCGTACGTCTGAATAGCTGCCTATCAACCCCTTCGCCTCCGTTGTTGCCTTATTGTATGTCTGTTCAGGTATGTTGCCGTGCTTTTGTTCCTCTAACAAAGGCCTTTTTCTTTCCCAGCCCCTCCCCCGTTCCCTCAACAAACTTGTGCTTTTTTTGCCAGAACTTCCTTTAAGGATCTGCCTGGTAAATAAAGGGTCAATAAAACAAAAGACTTTGCGGAAAGTTACAGTTTTATCTTCGGACTCAGAACTCGGAAACGTATGATTATTCTTTAACCGGAGAAGGTCATCATAGACTCCGCCCCCTGCTGGGATGAAGCTGTGATGCCCTGCTGACACTCTGTTTCCTGCTTTGCCTCATCAGTGCCGGACCAGGGGGAAAGTGTTGATGGAGAAGGAAGCTTGGACACGACGCTGGAGCTCATGACCTCACACAAATCTCTGCCCGAGCGGGAATCCCGGAACCTCGCCGGCTCCGCCAGGGCCGGCCTTCATTTGTCAGACGGAAGGGAAAATTGGGTGATGAGGAGGGGAAAATCGACCTGGCAGGATTGGTGATTTCAGCAGGGCGATGTGGCGCGACACCATGGTTTCAGAGCCCCGCCCAAAACAAAACAAACCACACTCATTATCTTAGCCTGCGCGAACAGGAGAGAGATGTGGTCACTGACAGGACTTCAGACAGGTACCGAGGAGCCGGCACCGCGGCGTGCTGTTGCTATCGCTTGGGAACATAATCAACACATTCCCAACAACCGGCGTCACACGTTCGGGTTTCCAAAGATGCAAATGGTGCGGCGGAGGTGCGGGTTTTAAAAAGCGGAATCATCGAGGGAAGGGTGTGTTGACGTGACAGCGCGGGGGTGCAAAATTGATACCAGAGTGAGTTGGTGATATCACCAGGATTGAATATCTCTCTAATCAAAGCTAAATTTCACAAATTGACACCTGCAATCAATAAAGGAGCCCGTTGACGCCAGCGGCGCGCGCACCTTATCCGACTGCTCTCCCGAAGTGCTGGGACGTCTGCACCCGTGCTGGTTTGGAAAGTTGATTCCAGAAGTTTCTTCACCTCACATGGTTTCAATTAGCTCGTTATCTGCGCAGCTCGTCAGATTCTGGAACGAACCTTCGCTCCAGGACCCAACCTGGAGCAGACCAGGAGCCCCAGAACACTCGAGTCCACTCATCAAATTTCACCATCTCGAGGATAAAACCTGTGATTAAACTAGGACCAGCGGGGACTGGTCGTACTGGGACAGCGGAATAATGGTTGTCAGGTTGAGGCAAATTTCAGTATTTGCAAGAAACTATTTTCCGGCAAAGGAAAACCAGAACGAGGGATTTGAACCTTCCGGGTTCTCTTAGCTGAAGTTCTCACGGATCCAGCAGAGCGCAGAAGCCGGGTCTCACCTCAGGTCATCAACAAACACTCCCGGAGAATGTGAGTCCAGCCGTAGCCTGCTGATCCAGGCCTCCACGTCCCATCTGTCAGGGCAGCCCCGCCCCCCCCGCAGCGGAGGAGCCGCCCGCCAGGAGAGGGAAAGTGGCGTCCGTTTCCTGAGGGAGAGAAAGACACAGCGGCCGACGAGGAGCCGCCATGGCTTCTCCCACTTTTGTTTTCATTCCCGCTGGGGTCGGAAGTGTTATTTGGGTTAGTTTTCACAGCGCTGCTTTGTAAACAAGACTTCTGGAGGGTGGGAATGGGGAGTGCGGGGCACAGATTTCTGCCCTTCCATTGTTTTTCTTTAGGCTGGATTCCCAGTGGAAGGGAACAATAACATGTCGTAAACGTAGCGTAGATGTCAGAGCGTGTAAACGTTGTACCAGGACCGCCTGCAGGCCCCTTTTTCTGAGGGGTCCTGGCACTGACTCCATCTTTGTCATTTGGCTTTCGCTTTTACAAACATGATCTAATCCCACCTGGGAAAAGAGGCAGAAAAAGAGGACATTACGTAACACGTAGCTGGCCCAAGACTTTCAGAAACTCGCCTCCACGTTTCAGTGTGCAGTCACCGTTTCTGTTGGTAACTCGCTATGAAACAAAGAAATAGGTCATGAGAAGTTGTCAAAGTTGACGCTAACGTTGGTGCAGGATTTTGCGCTAATTCGTCCAAACACAGGTTTTACTGGTGGAAAATCCAGGGATGAACTGGAGGAGGATGGATTACCTGACGACAGCTCCAAGTTGTTGTTGTAGGCCAGAGGTGCAGATGTTTACGCGACAGGATATCGGCGCAGCAGCCATGGCGGCGCTTTCCTTGGCTAGGACGGAGCGGAGAACCGAGAGGTTCCAGACCTCCTGGTCACAAACAGATGTGAAATGTCTCCAAAACAATCAAAGCCTGGCCATGTTTTTGATACGCTTAGCTCCTCCTTGACATGGGCGGAGCGACAGCCTGTACGTTCTTCCTTACACTCTAATGTTAGCATGCTATGTCCCAGGGCTAACCCTGCTCTGTGGCTTTGTTTATTGAGACATGTCAGAATGCCCCGATATTAGGAAGTTTACTTACCTGATGGTAGTAGCGTCGCTTTAATTCCACAGGCAGAGCAAGGCAGCCGGGGTCCCTTAGCCGCTAGCGGTGAGTCTCTCCGCTTTAGTTAGCAGCAAGAATGCCGCCTTGTTCTGGGTACTTTTCACGCCGTTGCCTGGTGCCATTCCCTCGGACCAGGGATGTATTTTTGTTGCTAAAACGATTCCAGGCTGTTTAATTTAGAATTAAACCAAAAGCTCTGAACCCAGACGGGTCAGGGGGCCACGCCGATAAGGATCTGCTGTGCAACTGCGTTCTTCGACAAACGAGCGCCCCGATAAACGGCAGGACGGGCGGGGGTCTACCCGGCGCAGCAGACATAAACACGGCGACCCACACGGATGGATGGAGGGAGGTAATTTAGATCTACCAGCTCCATTAGGCCAATTAGGCCTCGGCGTGGACGGCCCCGCCGGGCTTTGGCCGCTCCGGGGAGGAAAAGGCTAAAAGGACACCGCAATTATGCGTGTTCACCAGAGGCAGCAGAGGAGGAAACGACAGGAAGCCGGAGCGGCACCGCTTCGCCCTCCAGGCCCGGTCGCGCCGCGGGTTGACCGGTGGAGCTCCGGCGGACGCCCAGCACCTTCATCCAGCTCCCGTCTGATTGGATGTCAACTCGCTGGTCAGCTGGGTGCAGTTATGACCTTCAACAGTGACCTTTGGTGTGATTTGCTTTTTAAAAGGTTGTATTAATTAAATCCAGCAGAAAAAAT
>CAAE01014976.1:47137-144166 GCA_000180735.1 Tetraodon nigroviridis
AGCGATAGCAACAGCACGCCGCGGTGCCGGCTCCTCGGTACCTGTCTGAAGTCCTGTCAGTGACCACATCTCTCTCCTGTTCGCGCAGGGTAAGATAATGAGTGTGGTTTGTTTTGTTTTGGGCGGGGCTCTGAAACCATGGTGTCGCGCCACATCGCCCTGCTGAAATCACCAATCCTGCCAGGTCGATTTTCCCCTCCTCATCACCCAATTTTCCCTTCCGTCTGACAAATGAAGGCCGGCCCTGGCGGAGCCGGCGAGGTTCCGGGATTCCCGCTCGGGCAGAGATTTGTGTGAGGTCATGAGCTCCAGCGTCGTGTCCAAGCTTCCTTCTCCATCAACACTTTCCCCCTGGTCCGGCACTGATGAGGCAAAGCAGGAAACAGAGTGTCAGCAGGGCATCCCAGACACACACAAAGGTCATAAACATGCTCCGTCCCCACGTCTGTGCTGATGTCATTCTTTGTAATCACACACAGGTTTGCAAAGTAAATATTATTAATTTATCTGCATAAACTGCTGAATCACTTCCTCCTCTTCCTCCTCCTTCTCCTCTGAAGATGAACCCAGGCCTCATTATGGGAGCAGAACCACAGGTTGTGGCCCTGCTCTTCGTCTTTCAGGTTGCTGGGGGCTTTGAAGGGTCTTATGGTTTGCAGATGTCCCCCTGCTCAGCATCTGCTGGACCAGGACCTCCTGGGTCCTCCTGGGTCTGGGTGGGGACCAGTGTGGTCTCAGACACCCCAGCAGGAGGCCCCTATAGTTGTTCCCCTTCCTTTTTTATTGGGACTCAATAAAGTTCATCAAAGCCAAACTTTTTTTTGGCTTTGATGTATCAAAGCTTCAAAGAGGTGACTAAAGGTATGACAGGTGAGTAAAGCTAGTAGCAGGCGAGGGAAAGGCTGGAGCGGTTTTCCATGAAACTCAAGTCTCTCTCTTTCTTCCTGCCGTTTTATAGGTCCGGACATCTTCTCTGAGACGTTTTTACTCCCAAAGGTGTAAAAAGATTCAAAATGTATTTTTAATAAAGGTGAAATCTGGGTCGGAACCGCACAAGCGTTATAAATGGATCTGATTTTGAGAAGTACTCGGGCAGCCGACCAAACCGGGCCCAGGGGCCCGAGGACGGCAAACCAATATTGGTTTCCAGCCCAAGGCTCAAGCCTGGAGGAGCCTCCTGGGGAAAAAAAGATGATTGATGAACACAGAGGAAGGCCTGTGTGTGTGTGTGTGTGTGTGTGTGTGTGTGTGTGTGTGTGTGTGTGTGCGCGCTTGCGTTTGGATGCCTCTAAAATGAGAGATTTGATCGAAAAAACAAGTTTTTAAACTGCAGCGGCAGCTCAGAGCAACAAAAGCTAACTAGCACAGTGGACCAACGACCTGGTTCTTAGCGCACTAACTTCATCTGATTGCTGCTAGCAGTCAGTTAGCTAAGCAGTGGCACAAGAAACAGAGAAACTAGCTTTTCTGAGTAGAGATCAGCAACTGCCCGTCGTTTGTTTGGCCAAGAAATGGTCAAATAAAAGAAGAATAAAGGGTTTTTGGTTGGATTATTTCTGCATTTTCCGTCAGAATAAACCAGATATTTTATTTTGAAAGGCCATTAATAGTAAACTGGAACACGTTCAGGATGCTCCATTGTCTGTTCTCACGCCTTATGCTAAGCTAAGCTAACTAGTTCCAACAGCAGTTTTCTTTCTGCATGCTAGCCTGTGGGAGGAGCTTGAATCTGGCCTGAGCCAGCCCTTAAAAGTGTTTCCATAACACAAAAACAACAGCGGAGTTGATCCTGATCAGACAAACCCACCTTTGTGCGTTTGGCCGCCTGATTCAGGCTGGCGGTGTCGTCCTGCGCCTGCGCCCGTGCTCGCGCCCGCACCGGCCCTGGTGATGGGTATCAACACGTCTGCGGGCTGACTCATTTCAGCAGGTCCAACCAGAAGTTGCAACCAAGCTAGCGGAAACGTCCCAGATCAGATTGGGAACTAAGTGTTTTTCCTTCACTGCCAAAAACATAAACAACTGGAAAACTGGAACACACGCACACACACACACACACACACACATACACAGGCGGAGGATACATTTTGTCTTCAGCTTTGCCGTCAGGGCAGGAAGGGACTGGAATACCTTGGTGCACCTCATGCTAACAAGCTTCCTGACCCGTCCTTGAATCCACACCTGGTTTTGAGTCCACACCAGCACCGCGGTCCTCACGGTCCCTGCGGTCCCCGCGGTCCCCGTCCATACGCTTAATCACTCGGAGTGTCAGAACACGAGATCGACCGGTCCCAGAAGCGGGACTCCCACAGATCCAAAAGGTTTCAGGTCTGACGCTAACGTCCAGATCCTCTCCCGAGGTCCCGGAGGCGAGTTTACAACCGTTTATCTGGATGATGCCGGAGTCAAATCTGCACGTTTGGGTGACACACCGCTAGGCCGCTAGCTTTTTTAACAGGTACAACAGCTTTGGTTGCTAATTGATCACGACACCAGGCTGCAAAATGGCTAACATATGTGTGTTACCATGTCAACCCAGGCAGACCCCTGTGGGTAACGTCAGGGTTCATGCCGAGCGTAGCCGTGACATTAGCGTGCGTTGGGAGCGCGGTCAAATGTCATCTGGCTCTGCTGGAGGTTTCGCTCGGCTCCAGGAATGTGTTGGAGGCCCCGGGTGGTGACATCACTCTCGCCGGAGCTGGAATGATGACCCACACACTGGGTTAGCCTACGCCGCCGTCAACGCAGAGCTACCAGAGAAAAGTAACAGTTTGAACTGTTAGCGTCAGCAGTTTAGCGCAGGCGGATGTCCCAAAGTCCACGCTAACAGAGCATTTGTTTGCCTTCATTAGCATGTTTTCCATACCTGAACATCTGAATCTGGCCGTCCGGTTTTCCCAACCCAAAACCACATGCTCATGTGACTGCGGTGGTGGTCCCAGCGTGTGTTTGTCAGCGCCGCGGTGGTCCTGACCCTCAGCTGGCTCCCTCCCAGCTCTGCGACTGGTTGCCAGGTCTGGCCCCGCTGTGGGAAACAGCCTCCGTGTTATTGTAGGCACGAAAAATCGCCGATGACGCGTTTGTTTACACAAACTCCGAGAATGGAAACATTAAATATTTAGCCTGAATAATAATAACCCATTTCCTCGTCGCCGCTGACATGTAACCAATTGTACGAAAATTTGGGAAAGTCAGCAAATGGGCCATCAAACGAGCGTAATCTGCGGTGGTGACGGTGTGTGTGAACACACCCGGGTTGAGCCGCACGACCTCCGCGCTCCGATGGCCAAGCAGCTTCCCAAAGTCGTCCCATGAAGATTCCCTGCTGTCGGAGACCAGATCGAGCGCCTGTCAGCCTCTGGCAACCCGTCGCCCACGACTCAGCACGTCGGGGTGGAAACTTTGGAAGCCTCTCGTAATCCGTTCCGTCTAATCCCCAAACTTTCCCCCGACCGCCGGGAGGTTTAATCCTGGCGACAGATATTCCTCCGTCAGGAGCGATTACCCCCTTCCCCCCCGCATTCATCCTCACACGCTCGGAGGAACCGTCTGCGGTCGCAGCGTCAGGGTGTGAGGATCAGACGCCGGAACGCCGGCGTGTCAACACGGCCCGAAAGGCTCGCTGGATCAAGCCGGGGTTTTCTCCTCACGCCGACCCGCTATTTATCCCCCTCTTTTTTCAGACCTTTAATCAGCCAGGCATTCTTCAGAGGGGACACTCCAAAGTCTTTCCTTTTGCCGGATTTATCCCTTTGGATCTTGTCTCTTCCGGAGGAGCTTGTTGAGTTCTTGGAAGCCGTCTGCCATCGCTGCCTTCGTCCTCCTCCAGAACCCAGCGGTTATCAGAGGTTAGCCAGCTCAGCGCCTCCCACGGGAGCTGTTTAACGAGCGGCGCTAATTTTTGCTGCTAATTTTTTCAGCCTTTTCTAATCCGACCACCACAAGATCGCCTGAACGTCGTCGTTTAGCTAGCATCGCAAACGAGCATCCGCGCCATCTTCTGCTCGCACAGCAGGGGCATCGTCCTGTTTGTGCCCAGTCTGTTGAGTTAGCATTCTAGCATTAACACGTTCTTTACCATCTGCCCTGTTTGTGCTCCAGCACCTGCAGCAGTTTTTCCTCCAGACGATTATACAAGCTCAGAAAACATGTTAGCAGTAAAGCTAACTAGCTTCTTGTACATAAAGGCTCTATTGTTGAGATTTCCCCACAAATGATTCCTGATGTTGCTCCTAATCTCTGCAGCCTGAGGTAAGCAGGGGGATCAACGTGTCACTGGTCAGCTGTCAGGAGCGCCCCCTAGGGTCCAGCTCATAAATACCAAGGACCACGTGACCTTTGGCCCCCGAACGGGGGATTTTTTTGTTGAGCCTCTTCCTGGGAGCATGTGCTGCATCAGACCGCGCGTGTCCCTGCTAGGCTAACCCTTTGAAAAGAGACAGTAAAAACTGGCCGGAGCATCAAAGCTGGCTAATGCGCAGGGAAAAAGCCGCTGCCAGGCGGAGACGTCAGGAGCTGAGGCAGCGGTTATTCCCGCCGGTGGTTTCGGATCCAGCGTGGCTCCGTCTCCGTTGCTCCCAACGGCCCCACCCAGGCTGCGGAGCTCAAAGGAGTGGATAAAAAGCAGGAAGCCCTTTCTCAGGTTGGCCGTCACCTGTCACCTGACACGCTCTGGCGCTCGGCCACCTCTGGGTGGTGCGTCCGCCGGCCATTGTGGGCCGACACAATGTCCCTCCCGGCCGTATTGTGGCGTTGCGGGGCCCATCCATGCATGCGCCGGGGCCATTTCCGCCGCCCCGGTGTTGTTTTTCAGCCTTTCACACAGGTTGTGTCAACGGCACAAAACGCTCAGATGTAGCGGCCTTTCACCGGCATCCTTTCACTGGCTGCTCTTTGTCGTTCCCGTCTGGCCCCGGGGCCGCCTTCGGCCCCGTTAATTAAAACCCGCGTTCCCGCAGAGGCCTTTGACGCTGCTGAGTGACGGCAGGATCAGCAGGTCAAAGAGCGGGTGAACCTCTGAGCCGCCGCCACCGGTTCCCACCAACCCGAGCGTTTCAGCAAACTAGCATGACAGCTAGCAGAAAGATGGACAAACATCCTGCGAGTATGAGGAAAGCTCACTGATTAGACCTCCATTGATCCAGTCATCGGAGACTCTTTGGTCCAACCACAATTTTCCCCTGATTGCTCCCCGGGGGAACATTTGGACAGAATTAGCCGGACGTACCTTCATCAAAGCAAGAGACCGTCATTTGTGTGGGCTCTGGCTAGCGTCGGGGTTCTTGACCGCGGTGCGTGTGCAACGGCGCTGGATGTTGTGGAAAATCATTATTCGAAGCCATTTTGGATGCTAACTGTTTTGAAAAGGAGAATTCCGTCTGTGCTCTTGAGAACCGACTGGCCCGCTAACCTCTGGCAGCCTAACGCTAACCCCCGACCAGCCGGGGCAACCCCAAGAGCCAACGGGGCCCACTAATTAAAAGTGTGGGGGCGGGGCCTTCCCACGAGCTCCTTCATCCAATGGCGGAAAAGCAGATGTTTCCCACAGCAAGTGTGGCTAAGCAGCTTAGCGCCGCTCCACCCGTCCGCCACCAAAATATTTACACATCTCTGCCAGATGGTATCTGCCGGCGTCGCCATGTTGTTGGATCATTAATAACAGGAGTTAGCGCAGTTAGCGGAGAGCGGCTGACTTTAGCCCGGCGTGTTTGGTGAATAAACATGGCCAAAATGGCGCTGGCTTTGTTGTTCTTTCATCTCGCTTGAGCAGCGGCTCAGTGGCGACGCAGATGAGGCAGATGAAGATTGATGGTCCTCGGCCATTGACCCTCCTCTGCTCCACATCTGCTGCTGGCGGTTGCCGCGGCGCCCGTGTCGACAGCGGCCGATGAAACGGAACAGAGCGCGTGGGACTAGCATGACGCTGTGTTTTGGCTAAGCTTCATGGCTGGTCGCCACCCCAAAAGCACCTAGAGACGAGACGAGTGAAGACGCTAGTGCTAGCAGCGTAGCGGGGTGAGCGGAACCTCGGCACAACGGCAGCAGCAACTTTGCTTCCGGGTCAAACCGGAGGCCGCATCACTCATGTATCCTGCCGCCTCCGGCCCCGAGGCAGAACCCTTCCACACCGGGTCGGCGTGCACCAGGGAATCCCCGCAACCCCTGCGATTGGTCAACTAGAGATGGATGATGTGGCTCCATTTGATGTTTGGCCCCACCTCCTTGAGAGGACATGTTAGCATGCTAGGTAAGGGAGGTGGACCTTTTTTAACCAGTCATGCTGACAACCTTTTTCTAGGCTCCGAAGGCCGGATTATGTACTTCATCGGGCCACATGCGGCCCCCGGGCCTCAGTTTGCCCTCCTCTGGCCTGGGCGCCGTGGCAACGCGTCAGCTGGAGGTGAATTCAGCTTCGACTGCTCCTGGGAGGCCTCGTGCACCGTCGGGGGGGGCCTCTTTAACTCCAGTAATTATCTTAAGACGTCCACAGGATGTAGCAGAGCCGTCAGGAGCAGAGAATCCATCTCCGGCTTCCAGAGCCCTGGAAGCCGCGCAGGCGTGTCAGACAGGCCCCGCCCCCAGATAAATGTGGCTCCACGGCTGCCGGGGGGGTGATTGATGAGGCCCGACCAGTCAGACGGGGCCGGAAACAGGATTGTGACGGGCCGAGGGCGCGGACCGTGATTTGGAAGAGAGAACCAGGGCCAAGGATGGAGGCGGGGTCCTGGAAACGGACCCCCTGGATTTACGACCCTGGAGACGTCGAAGATTCCAGTGAAGTCGTTTTAAAACACACAAATTCTGCAGGTCGGGTCAAACAGAGCGGCGGCCCCCCCAAATATTTAGGCTGGGCCTCCTTTTACTCCCGTTTAAATTTAAAACTGACATTTAAACACAAGCAAACAGTCAGCAAAACCAGGCAGAGACTCCGAACCTGGAGCGGATTCGATGGATCGATGCTCAAACTGAGCATAAAGCTAAACCTTCTGTCATTAAGCTCTGGTCAGATGACCCGTGCTGTCGTTGTCCTATTGGCCACGCCCCCCAGAGCTGAAGCAGAGCTGGCGTCTGATTGGCTGAGCAGGAATCCACTGATCAATCCTCCAAGACAGGAACCTCCTGAGCCTCATTATCCTGCTAACTGCTAACTGCTAGCTGTCGCTCTGCTAGACGCCCCAACAAAACAATGAATAAATATGATTCTTTTTATTATCAACATGAGAGATGATGTAAACAAACTGGTGCTGGTGGCGATTACTCCTGATTTAGCGCCTCTGTGTTTGCGGCTAACAACGGTCGCAGGTACAGTTGGCCCATGTGATAACGCCCAATCCTGGAGCCAAAGCGAAACTGTGCCACGTAACAACTTGTATCCGGGCTAGCAGAGCTATGGTAGCACCAATTTCAGGGCTGAAATGTGTTTCTAGCGCTAATGTGGCTAAAGGATAGCATCAGCGGCTAGGCTAGGCCCCGAGCTGTTCCCAGATCATCCGCCGGCCCCACAGAGGGAACGATTCCACCCTCCTCTTCGCAGCCATCTGGCATCCAGCAAAGCCCTCAGGAGGGATCGGGATGCACGCTTCACACATGCACGCTTCACACGTGCACGCTGCGCAGACAGCAGCGCGGGTCGCTCTGATCTCGGCTCTGACGGACAAGCGAGGACCTGCTAAAGCGTCCAGCATGTACCAGAGGACGCTCCGACGCTCTGACGCTCCCACTGTTAGGGAGATTCTGACCGCTTTGGAACTGGATCCGATTGCGAGCTCCTAAAGTCGTCTTTTGGCACCACCAGGCCGGTCTGATCTGGATCGGCGCTGGTCCGGCCGGGCGGGACCACCGGAGACATCGGCCCCCCGAGCGCGGCTGTTTGTGTCAGTGCCCCCTGGAGGCGTTGGAAGCAAGCGGACCGCGTCCAGTTAGCAAGATCGGCTCCGCTAACCCAGAACCTTGGAGTCCTGGAATTCCTGTGGACGACCTTGGATGGTTCCAGGTTTGGGGGCAGAGTTAGGCTGCTCGTAGATGCTAATTTATCCCCTGAGCCCCGCTCAGCTGTCCCGGCTGGGCACCTGGGTGCTGCTGCTCATCCGACGTCCTTCTCTTCACAAAACCGCAGCCCTGGGACACTTTTCGGGGGAACGGCGAGGACACAGTCGCAATCGGGTCCAAGGTGACGGGGATGAAACCCTGAACTTGCCGCAGGAGCTGCCGTCGGTGAGAGGAGACACGAAGGATCAGCTCAGGAGAAACCTGGAAAACACATCTGACGGAGCTGGAAGCAGAGGGAGCAAGGTCCCCGTGTGGTTCCCACGGAGACGGCCCCCCTCTGCTTCCAGCTCGCCTTGATTTACGGAGTGTCGGACAAGCGGCGATCTCCAGCCGGTGGCAGTAAAACGCACATGTGAACCAGCGGCGCTAATGGAGCCGGCAGAAAGCAGCGGAGGCAGCTGGGACCGCCGGCCGGGTTAATCGGGCCCCTGGAGGGAGACCAGCGCCTACGGGAGGAAACCCCGGGACGTAGATCAGGAAGGCCCAGGGGCCGGGACAGGGGCCCCAGGTCCTCCCTGCACAGGTGCCTGACGGAGTCGCGGGGGGGAAAATGTCAAAGCCGGGCTGGAGCCTCTCTGAGGGAAGAAGCGGTTCCATCCCATCCAGCCGGGAAGCTCCGTCTATTGATTTAGTTCCAGCCGCAAAACCACCAAATTGCGACCGTTTTTGTCAGCAAAGTTAGCCTGATGCTACGAAAAAAGAATGTATGCCCAAAAATAGAGACGGAGCTCAGAGATCCGTCGGAAAATCCGAGCAGATGCTGAAGCGCTCCAGGGCCCAGCTGCCAGCGGAGGGTTAGCAGCGCCGCTTTTTCCCCTGATCCTGCAGGGAAAATAAAACCTCCCTCTGGCTGCGCATGAAGCAGGAACGGGCCTTTTTATCAGGATTTATCCCCGTCTGCTGCAACGTCCTGCTGCTCGCCTGCGGGGCTCTCATGGAAACCGCAGCACCTTTCAGACGGGAAGCGTCCGCCGCTCCAGAACCGCTATCTCGCTCTCCAGGACACGTGTTCGCTAACGTGGACGCCACCCAGCAGCGTGCCGACCCTGGCCCTTCGCGCCAGACAGCTTTTGGCCGGCCGGCGCCTTCGGAGCGGCGGCGGCGGCGGTCCTAGCTAATGTTACAAAAGTGTAATTATGGCCAGAATTTGTTAAATTGTGCTAATTTGGTCCTTCGGGGGGTTGGGATTTTTGGAGAAATGCGCCTTCGGGGAATGAAACCGCTCCAAAAACATTTGTTTTGCAGCTGGCTTGGTAGAAAATATCCTCCCAGCGAGGCAAACGAGCGGTTTCCTGACCTCCGTCAGGAACAGCCTCTCCTCTCTGTTTCTTGTCTTCCTGTTAAATCACCTGAAAACCGACGGAAACGCCGGTAACAGCGTTGGCGCTGCCTTCCTGAATCCACCGACTCCTAGCGTCCCAGCGGGTGAGGCTAATGCTAATGGAAACGCTCCTCTTTGATCCCGGCGCGTGGCGTGGTTGTCCGATCTGCCTGCGGAACGTCTCCCTGAGTGATGTGATGGGAGACGAAAGGAGGAGGAAGAGGAGGAGGAGGAGGAGGAGGACCCAAGACAGAGTCCCGGCAGAGACTGATGGGTGCTGTCACCGGTCGGGGGCCGCGTGCCGACAGTCACCCTGCGTGACGGAGTCCAGAAGGATGCTAACGTTCATCTGCAGTCCGTCCCGCGGACAGCAGCACTTTAGCTAACTCCCGTTAGCTTTAGCTTGTTTTTGCTTTGTGCTTTCACCACCAAAGGAAAAAACCGACCTGGAAGTTTCTGTCTGGACCCAACTGCATCCAAATCAAAGTTCCTGATGCTAACACGTCCAGTTTTTGGATAAAACCGATCGTGTCGACGTTTGAGTTAAGACTTTTAGGCTTTTACTCTCCGTGAAACCAGACTAGATGGAAATAAACACATTCTAAACACTCACACACACGCGCGCGCATGTTTTTGTGTGCAGAAAACACACTCTGTCACACACACATGCGCTCCTGCCCGGCCTGTGCGGTCAGCAGGAATTCCTGGCATGCCGTATGCGGTTTTTTAAGGAGTCTCTGGATGCGGCCACCTCCTCGCTCTTGCTCAACAGTGCTCCGGCGCCTCTCTGGGACGCCTGCTCGGATACCTTGGAGACGCCGCCGCGCGAGTTCGCCTTTAATGAATCAAAGGGAGCTGAGATCAAAGGCCCTCCTCCCATGGGTGGGCTGCTGTCGGGGTCTCGTAGCAGCTGGAATGTTTGATTCCGATAATTTTAATAATCGGTGATTGATGATGAAACGTTAGCATATCTGGGCGCTGCACTGCTGGAGGAGCTTAATTAGCCCAGATGGGAGCTTTTTCATGTCCAACCTCACCCCCAGACTCACCCCTGTTTGTCCGCCGTGATCCGATCCCAAACTTCCAGGGACGACGTTACTGTTTAGGTTGCGCTAGCCACGACGACAGAACCCACCCAATTCGGCCCGGTAAACATTAGCATGGTTGCAAAAGTGCTGAAAACTGTCAACGCGAGCCGAAACACCAGATGTCTGATCGTGTCCGACAACTGTTGCAACGGAATCCGCCTTGGTTACACCTACAAACTGTTTTCGCTCCGCTTGTGTTTCACATCCGAGGCTAACAAGTCTGTAGCCGCGAGGATGTTTGGTGTCGTTTCCTCCGTCTCCGCTGACTTATGTGTCCGAGTCGCCCACTAAAACTGAAATTGGAACAACCTGCGCGCGGGACGGCGCTTCTCCCGAGCTAACGGGCCGCCATAAGGTGTTTAATGGCTGCAGGATGTTCCCACAGGGGGAACGATTCCTGGGAACGCCGATGATCTCCACCCTTCCCCCTCCACAAACAGAGCTCTGATGGATGAAACAGGCCGGGCAGCTTCTCCTCCTTTGTCCACACATGAACGATGGAGGAAAACGACATGAACCACAAGGCTGCAGTAGTTCCTCTGGAGGTCGGAAGTTATGGACATTCCAGAGGTGGGAGTGAGGTAGACCTCCAGGACCACGCCGAGGTCCTCTGCACTTCCCATCATGGCCAGAGGCGGAGTTTGAGTTCTCCAGCAAAGTTAGTTAGCTTGTTTTTTAAACCGATGACGTTTGATGACATTTATACAGCTATCACCTTTCATCTGCCTGATGAAGCTCCTCCTCCTCCTCCTCCTCGCCAAGTCACATGATCGATAGGGTCATAAAAACATGCGCCCACTGCTGATGCAGCCTGCGGCCTCGCCGACAACCGGTGCTGAGTCGTCCTTTTTAAACATAATAGCTGAAGATGCTAATCTGCGTGACCAAAACGGGGCTGAGACGAGCAACTTTGCTGCCAGGCTGCTTCGCTTTTATCGTGCTTTGATTGTGGACTCGCCGACCGCAGTCGGGACGCTAGCTTCTTATCTGAAACTCATCAGTTATCCACATGCCTCTCTGCCCTCCACGTCAGTTACAAGATTTAACGCTAGCAGCTCGGTGCTAACGGTAATGTGAGTGAAAACAAGCCAGCCACAAGATGGCGCTCTCACTGCTCTCGTTGGCGCTAACAAGTCAATCTCTTTGCTGTGAATTAACACACACACGGGTGGTTAGCCAGGGTAGTTAGCCAGCCCTCCGCAAGCTAGCTGTCCACATCAGAAGCTTCTCCACGTTCCTGGGTGTTTTCCAGCTTCCAGAAACTTTGCCGGCACCATTGGTGCAGCGGCGCTGCTGGGAATTCAAATTCAGTCGCCACCAGAAGCAAACAAACCGGGCAGCGTGGGGATTTTACCGGAGACGCTAGCCCGGCTCCTTACTTTGCCGAGCGGTGGAATAATGGTTTGTCGGTTTCGCGGCACCGAAACAAAGACGGGGTTGGGTTTCAGCTGGCTCCTGGGTGAACTTCAGGAGATGATGAACAGCTAAATGGAAAAAGCTCCACTCGCGCCGACAGACGGTTCGGTGAGTCACCGAAAACAGACCGTTTCTCATCTCATTTCACAACAAGTTAGCTTTAGCCGTGGTATCCGTGTAATCCCTCCCCGTTGGATTACTGCGCTCCCACGCCACGCATTTCTCAGAGGAGCCTGTTTACGTGTGATAACGGCAAATTTGTGTAGCAATGGGAAGAACCGGCGGGATGTAAACAAGTGAGTGGGTGACCGGGGTCACGCGCGGGACGGAGGAGCCGCCGCTGAGCCGCTCAGGCTCGCTAACATCTGATAAGAGCCGCTGGAGCGCCGTTGATCTCCATCTTAAACTCTCCTAAGCTGGGAGAGATGCCGGCGATATCCGCCGGCCGGAGCTCTCGGGGTCCGCGCCGCCAACCATCGGAAGCAATTTCCATCGGACGCGGGGCTGATTGTGCCCAAGGAGGAAAGAAAGCGGCAACCAAACCGCTTCCATGTGGGCCGACGGCAACACCCTCTTCTATCGGCGCATTAGCCGCGTATTAGCGCGTTCGGACGGCCTGAAATAAACTCCTGGGCGAAGGAGCGGTGACATAAACAAGCAAACGGGCACGAAGGCACCGGCTTGTCTGTGGAAACGGCCATAAATCCTTTGGGAAAAAGACTCCAGTTTGTTTTCGTAGGAAGGAAAAATGCCGTTGTTTACTTCTCCTTCTAGCTCGGCCGGGTTTGTCTGTGGTTTTCTGGGCTTGGTTCCTTGTCGTCCTTCAGGGAGGGTGAAGCCCGGCAGCACCGGAAGGAGGATCGATGGGTTTTCTGGGGATCCGCTACCAAAGACACCAAGGCCTCCGACCCAGCCGTTAGCTCTGGACGATTAGCGGAAGGATGCTGACGTACCCCGGGAGCAGCGCCGGGCCGGATAAGACCCGTTCCTGGAAAACCAGCCATTGGCGGATAAACGTGTGCAAGCAAAGGTGCAGTTCCACCGTTACCGATGACGTCACAGATCAAAATACTCGTCACCGAGACCTTTTAATTGCTCGTGTGTGTGTGTGTGTGTTTGACCTTGAGCATTTTCAGCTCTCCGTAGCCGAGCTGCAGTTAATCACAGCCAGACGGAGTGTGTCAACTTTAGGCGGGGCGTGTGTGTGTGTGTGTGTAGCCTGACACGCGCCCACGTGCTGACGTCCCCTTTGACACCGAGCACATTTAGGACGCTAAAAGCACGGAAACGCTCTGGAAAAACCTGGACGCTTATGGAGCGTCCATACGGTGGCGATTAGGATGGGGCGGTGCTGCTTTTCCAGGACCTTGAGGCCGGCGGCGCTTGTTTGGAATAGTTTATTGACAGGCCTGCTTCCCATCGTCGCTGCCGCGGCTCACACGCGTGGCTACACAGATGCTTTAGCCGCGAAGCCGAGGCTTACACGGCTCAGCGGGAGCCTCCGACCCAACCGGCTACCGGAGTCTCGACCGGCTTCCTCCTCCTCTTCCTCCCGTCCTCCGAGCCTGCGCTGGTCTTCTTTGATTTGCCAGAAGAGTCTTCTGGTTCCCATTTGTCGGAGAGTGTTACTGCAGCGGCGCTGATCCGGGAGTGGCCGGAGGATTCCTGAAGGAGGTGTCCATGTGTGGCGGCGCTCTCGGAAGCGCCCGAGGCGGAGGACGGGTTCTCCTCGCCGTAATCCTCGCCAAAGGGCCGAATTTCACATGTTGGGTCGATTTATTCCATCCCAATAAAAGCTTGGACGCCTGTGGATCTGGGGCCTCCTCCGGTCTTTTCCAGGGGGTTATTTTGCTTCGCTATGAAAGGTTCTTGGGTTTTTTCCGAGTAGAGGAGCTTGGAAAACACCGGTATGGTCCAAAGGTCTCCATAAACGCTGGGTTTCCTGGGTCGCGTCCGCACACCTGACCTCTGACCCCGCCGGAGGACCGACTCATCTCAGCGGCGTTCCGCTTTATTTCCGAGAGGACTTCGCCTTCCCAGGCAGACGGAAGCCGGCCATCACGGAGTGTCAGCTCTATAAATATTCCTCCCGGAGCCGAGCTGGAACTTTTAGTGAACTTTATCCTTTAGCGAGTCCGGTTTCAGCGCCGGGGCCTCGGGGAGGTGCGCACCTGGTACTGGAAAACTGCTGCTGCGCTGGCGTTGAAGGCGATGTTGCAGACTCACTGCGTTAGTCGGGAATAGATCATCGGAAAAGCTGCACCTTTCCCGCGTGTGCCGTCAGCCTCGGCGTATTTATGGGCCGCTCGGAAAGCCGACCTTCTGCCTTTGACGTAAAACACGACGGGTCGGCTTTGGGTTCGAATGCGGCGTAGCGCCGCCGCCGGCGTTGCCATGGCGCTCTCCTGTTTGCCTTTGGCGTTTGTTTGGCTCGTCGCGATAATTAGAAGCAACGTTGACGATAAGGCGGCGGGCCGACGCCTTGTCCCCTCCGCCCGGCCTGGATTTCGTAGCCGCGGCAGCTCCAGCTATGACAGGCGTCCCCAGAGCAGCGACGGGGTTTGAACTCTCAACCCCGCAGCCTGTAGGGAGGGGAGGCGGCCAGGGCAGATGTTGACAGGTCCGGCTAACAGAAACATCTGTACCGACCCTCCGTGGCGAAGGTCACGCCTCAAATCAAAGAAGAAGCCGTAGATCTGCTTTGACTTTATTGGTGTTCTGTACAGTATTTCATCAGTCTATATCATATATGACAATAATGGCTGTTCTGTACTACAAAATGGTTGCATAAATAACTTAAATGTGGGAAAAAATAAATATGCAGCTGGCTCTTCCAAGCAGTCCTTGTTTGTGTCCGCAGGAAACAGCCCCTCCCCCCTCCTCCCGTCAGGTGGCGTGGACCACACAGGTATATGTACAATCAAGTTACAGATCATGTGACAGCCACCCCCGCCCCCCTTTCAAACACACGGTGGGAAAGCTCAGACGGACAGAATCAGGAAGGGATCCGCTGGCAGCTCCGTAGGGCCCGCTGCAAACGAGTTCCGGCTCGGGCGTGCTGGAGCGCGCGCTGCCCGGAGGGGACTGGGACGGCAGCGAGCGATCTTTGGATGTCTCCCACACGCGCACACACACATGCGCTAGTGGCAGGAAATGGCTCGTTAGGACTGGGAGAGCACAGAAACGACCTCGTTTCGGTAATTAAGACGAGTCGCGCGACTGACGCTAGCTCTGAGCTCCTCGCGCTGGCCCTCTCTGGACTCCTGGGAAGTGGTGAACATCAGCCCCGATATTTCAGGCTAGCTACAATGAATTTTATAGGATGAGCTAAGGTGTAATGATATAGTAGTTAGCTAGCAGCAAGCTAGTGGTGGTGCGAGTTTGAGCTTTCTGTTGTAAAAAATGTGTTTCCAGTTACCTAAAATGCTAATGTTTGCGTGTAAAACGAGCCCCGGCGTTTCAAAGGTTGGCGGAATATCCTGGCTAGCGTGGCCGTGGCCTCACGGGGCCGTCACATGACTAGAATCCCACCACCAGAGTCCCCCAGCAGCTTCCAGTCTCGGCTCCTCAGGCACCCAGGAGGAGACGGATCGGGAAGCGCTCCTCGTTAAGCTAACTCGAAATCTGTCGGAGGGAGGTGTTGATCCGTCGGGAGCCGTCAGATCCTCGCCATCCAACGGGACGCCATGGCGGTGTTGCGGCAAGCCCTGGCGCCGACTCGCAAAGAAGCAGAGTTGACAGAAACGCTGATGAATGGCTGGAAAACAAAGAGCACTGGCGGAGAAGCAGCTGACGCTAACTCTGGTGAGCGCCGCGCGCCTGCGGGTGGAGCTTGTACGACGGGTCACGCCAGGGTGGCGCCAGGGTGGCGTCAGTAGGAATTGTCAATCAAAGGCGTGGGGTTCTTGCTGCGGCCTCGGGATGGCCGCTTCTTGGTGCGTTGCCTCCTCGGGACCTCCTTGGCCTCCGACTGGTTGTGGTGAGCCCGGAACCTCTTGCACTTGCAGGAGGTCACCGTGCGGATTTTGTAAGTCCGAGTGTTGCCGTTGGGGCAGCGCAGCTGGATCCTCCTGGGCCTGGAGTGAGCCGGGACGCAGCGGTACTCCGAGGTGCTGCTCCGCCACCACTTGGCCCGGCCAATGGTGTTGGGCATGAGGTGCGCCGGCAGGCACTGGCCCGAGCACACCAGCTCTTTGATGGGTTTGGCGCTGCGGCAGGACCCATCGGTGACGTAACGGGTGGAGCGCAGCTCCCTGCAGCTTAGCTCCGAGGCACCTGGGTGGAAGAGAACAACATCCCAATTCAGCTTGTGGCTTTGGGAAAAGGGGGAAAAGGGGGGAATCTGCTTCTTTGCATTTCAGCGCAGCTGAATGCTACGTTAGCTTTTTTGCTAGAGTTTAAGAGATGCGATTCAAACTCCGGGAAGCGGCGGTCCAGCTGGTAGCAATCAACTGATAGGCAGAGCAGAGGCCCATTAAACTGAGGGGAAAAGCTGGCGCTCGGCGTCGCCGACCTCGGGGAAAATGTAAACTGTCACCCCGTACGGATGCGGATTATTGTCGGAAAAGAGGACGTGGGCTGGTCTGCATCCTCTGGGGAATAAAGGCAGAAGAAAGGACCTATGAGAGGCCACTTCCTCCAAACCTGATCTGTTTTGTTCAAGCGAGCCACGTCAAAGCCTCCGCCGCAACCCCGAGAAGCCATCCGGAGAGAAGGAGATGATCTGAGGATTTTCTTCTTTCCTGGGGCGGAACTCAACACGCACGCCGCAAATCCGCGCAAAAACGGACCCGCTGCTTTTCTGGAGGGTAACAAAAGGCTGCTGGAACGCCTTGTTAGGTTTTTAATCGACTTCTGTCAAAGAGGGCAGGTGGAACCCATGGATCGCTGAGGTTGGGAGGCAGATTCCACCAGAGAAGGTCGGCTTAAAGAGGAAGGGGTTTGAAAAACGGCAGAATACGTCGTTAGAGTCAAAAGGCCGATGGTTAGATGGAGTTTGACCAATACAAACCAAGATGACAGGAAAAATAACAACGTAAAGGAAACAACAAGAACGTGTGTGTGAATGTATCACTGCCCGAATTTTAAAAAATGAAAAAACTTAAAAAAAAAACACACTCACACACATGAGGGCTCCATGTGATCACAAACCAGCATAAAAAAGCAGTTTGTTAAAAAAAATTAAAAAAAACCAAACTTATAAAATATTTAATTTATAAAATATAATAATTAAATAAATAAATAAAAAATACTAAATTCTTTTGAGAAATTACAACTGAAAAAAAAAATTATTATTCTGGATTATAAATAAAGTTTCCAGATGGATGGATGGATGGATGGATGGATCCACCTGTGTCATACTTACTGTAGGACACCGTGCTCGTGCTCCTCGCGCCGCTCTTCGCCCGGTTTCCCGCGTTACTGCTGGCGTTGGCCGCGTGCGCGGCGGGCTCGTGCGGGCTCCGCTCGCGGTCGTCCGCTAAAACCTCGGTGGCGTCGTTCTTCAGCGCCTTCCAGCCGCGCGCGGCGGCGCAGCATCCCTGCAGCAGCACGAGCGCCGAGCTGGACACGAGGAGGACCAGAGACACCTGCATGCTGCGCGAGACGAATGACGCGGAGCGCACGGGAGGCGGCAGAAGTAACACGCGCGAGAGAGAGAGAGAGAGAGAGGGAGAGAGAGAGAGTCGGTATTTAAGAGGTGACGTCACGTTGATTACTAAAGGGGCGTGGTCAGACCTGCGCGAGCCAAATTCATTGAGAAATGGGGAAAAAGAAAAAGGAAAAAAAATGTGTTTTTAAGAAATAAAAAGGCCTCCTTGGGGGGTTTAAAGAATAAATTAAAAAGAGGAACAGTTGACCCGATCAGAGGAATTTATTAACAGCAATATGTCACATGATCAATATTAGATTTGTCAAATTAGAATGTATTAAAATTGATTAAATCAAATATAATAAATGAACTAGACAGTGTACAGATTTGCCCACCACATCTCTCTCTCTCTCTCTCTCTCTCTCTCAACAGTAAGAACAAATAACCGGGGTGTTTTTATTCTAAAGCAAACATAAGGCGGATCAGAGAGGGTTGCACTTCATTTCCAGGTTTCTGGGGCTTCGTGCAGGTTTTTGCGGGACGGAAAAAGGGAGGATAAAAAGTCTTTCAGGTTCGTGAACTGGAGCAGGAGACGGTCCGCGTAAAGGCCGGTAGTTCCCGTCATCAGCTGCTAAAGGCTCCGTCTGCTCACATCAGGCTGATCAGAGCTGTCAGGAGCCAGGAGCCAGGGGCCAGGGGCCAGGCGGCTCTGACCTCCTCAGCTTCTCTCTGCTCCTGCAGAGATTTTCAGAATGTTCCAGGTCTGAACTGAGCAAATATCTTTAAAAAAAAAACACGCCTCGGTTTTATCCTGTGTGTCTGGTTTAGATCAGACTACATGCTGGCGGTTCTTGGCTCCTTCCGACGGCTCCTCTGCTCAACCACTGCCCCCTGGAGGCCGGCAGCCGCAGATCAAAGGGCTTGTACCTGCCCCGGCACCAACACAAAGCGACCCCCGGCGCATGTTTACGGTCGAATCAGAACAAACAGCCCGTAAATGTAATTTATCCAGGTTTGGGAACAAAATCACCTCTTTTGATTCGAATTCAAGGTGGAAAGTTCAAAGCAGCAACATTTGGGGTGAGCTTTTAGGCAGTTCCAGGCTGTTCCAGGCTGTTCCAGGCTGTTCCAGGCCTGTCCGCTGACTGACGGATGCGCCCTGATGACTTCCTGTCAGCCTGAGCCTCCACTTTTCCTCCGTCCTCGTGGTCCTGCAGGTTCTGCTGGGCCAACCCCTCCGCCTCCACCTCCGCCGTCTCCGTGACGACGCATCAGCCTCCCCGACTGCTCCTCTGGATCTGGAAACGTTTGCACGTGTCCCTCACAGGCTGGTGCGGATAAATAATCCCGCTTTCATCCTCCGCGTCAGTCATCCGCCTGTCGGCGGCGGCGCCACAGCCTCCGCCGGCGGCTGCCTGTTTCCACTCTGACAGCTGCCGATTTCCGGGCCCGATCCGCCCGACGGAGACGGGATCCAGACGCCAAGCAGAAGATGCTGCACATCAGCTCCAATAAAAGGCAACAGCCGCGACGGCTCAGCAACAGCCAGCAAACAGTCGCAGCTACAACCGTCTGCTGTTTGTAGACGTTAGCATGTAGCCAGCGTACCGGGCTGCCTAGTGGGTTCTAGCCTGGGTTTGCTCCTGCTCCTGGTCCCGCTACTGTACTCATTAACTGATCCTGGCTTTGATCTGCTCTGACCGTCAAGATCAAAGAACTGAATTTTGGCCCCTTTTATCAAATAGACCAAAGGTTTTAGGGTAGAAGTTTGTCCATCGTGGTCGACCAAAGAAAGTCAAAAATTTGGGAGCTACCGGCTACAAAAGTCTTTGATCTCCCAAGACATCAAGGCCAGTGGCTCAAATGGAGGAGGAACAAAGCATGAAAGCAATTGTTGCTGCCGCTCAGCTCAGTTTGGGAGCGTCCAGTTATTCACTATAGTTCTGTTCTTCATGGCTCCACATGTGGCACTGTAACACACACACACACACACACACACACACACACACCACACACACACACACATTTTCTTGTTCAGGCAGACACAGATTATAAGCGTGTTATTGCTCATAAAGTCGTGTTTTCCTTTTAGCGGCGTGGGCTCCAAAGTGTGACATCTCCTCCCACCTGGACGTTTACGTGGATTCCACACATGAAAGGAGGAGATCAAAGCCGACGTGTCGTAAATCCCCCCTCAGCTGCTTTCGCTGTTGTCGTAGCGATTCTGAGCCACTCACCCAGTAACGCCCCTGACGCCGCCGAGCGCTGGGAACTGTGGGAGCCAGACCAAGGAGGCCTCAGAAACCACACAGCGCTGTTAGCTAACCACCCCCAGCCTCAGAGAGCGCCGCTCACCACTAGCACGCCGCCAGCCAGCCACCCACCACACCTTATTTTTAGCATTTAAAAGAAATGACCCGGCAAATTATTTTCAATAAATTCATGAGTGGAATGTGCTAGCGAGCGCTTTAGCTATGTTACATCCAAACAAGTGAAGAACTGCGAAAAAACATCAAAGAAGAGAGAAAATAAAGAAAATGTAACAGAGAGAAAAGCAAATAGGCTGACTCCAAACTTGAGATTTTAATCATCTTAACTGCAGAGACTCGCACTAGCTAAATCTAATAAATCAGGTCAAAGAAGACGACAAATCAGGCCTGAACAAAAAGAAAAAAAAATGGTTTCTGGTCTTCAAGCCGCCCGTTAAAATAAAAAATCTGGAATAACAAAAACAGTTTCAACTTTGCTAGTTTTAGAACTGCCTCAGAACCGCTAATCTAGCTTAGCATAAACACTCTTCCTCACTTTAGGTTCACAACGGCGCGCAGGAACACTTCAAACGTCTGCTAATTAACGTGTTTATCACGTCCAGATACAAACAGCAGCGTAAACAACAATTTGCGGTCGCGCGCCGTCGCCGCTGACAGAGACGCACGTCAACTGCAGCCGTTTCAGCGCGAAGACTGACACCCGCCGAAGCCGCAAGGCTTTATTTTGAAATGACAGAAAAAGTTAGCGTTTGTTTGGAGGGGCTGGCGCGGATGCCGTATAGCTAAAATTAGAATTCAAGGCCTGCTAAAGTTGCAACGTTAACCGTTTCTGTGCTAACACGCAGGAAATATGGCAGCTGGGACCTTTCCGTGCTGTTTTAGCTAAGCTAGCTACATCACTTTTCGTAACAAAGTCCTGGGAATGCTTATAAACGTACTCTTTTTTTCGTTAGCGCCTCTTTAAGGTGCATTCAGGCGCTAACGTCAACATCTTCGGGGTGAGCTGGCTGGTTCTGGGTTGAGGGTCGTGTCTGGGCGCGCCGTCAGCTCTGGGCCCACCCAGCGTGCTGCTTCCTGACCACACGTGGAAGCTCTCTCGGTCCGGGTTGCTCAAACCCCGCGGAAATTTCACCATCGTGGCAATCAAGGCCCCTGGGGCCCGTTTCCGTGACAACAAGGTGGCTCTCGGTACCATCAGAGCGATCTGTGAGGAGGTTTTTAAAATGCTGCGCTAACATGCTAGCCTGGAGCCTCTCCACGGCGTAATGAAGTGTCTGTGTTCCGAATATGAGCCGGTTAATTTTGAGCAGGTGATGCTAATTGAGTGCTACAGCCCATCTGGAGCCGATTAAAACACCAGCGCAGGCAGAATTCCTGTCGCAGGGATGCAGAACGGACTTCACGGTGCCGGCGGAACGAGCGGGATTGCGGTTCATGTCGCGGTCCAGCACCCTCCCGGGTACCGCAGCTTTAACTAGCATAGCTGAGGTCTGCTCCCCATGAACACACAAGGCTCAGGCTAGCATAGATGAACAGTTCCTCCCGCAAATAAAAAAAATGACTCTTTTTTTAGCCCGTAGCTAAAAGTGCTAGCATCGTAAACGTTCTCTGGGAGATTAAGATTAAACAAGCGAGACAGCAGGAACCTGGAAGAGGATCTGAGGGTCTCTCGGCTTTAAAATCGACTTAGTTCTAATAATTAGCATCGCGCCGCAGATGTGCATTTCTTCTTCTCTAAAAGTCTTCCCAAGTGTGGTGGGAGGAGCTTAAGAGAGCGCTGCAGCAGAGAGGTTTGCAGCGAGGTTCAGAAGGTGATGGACCATCCTGGAAAAAATGAGATTCCTCCCGGCCGATGAATCATTTCCTCCCATAAACAAGCGTCAAACCAAAATTCCACCATGTTGTTCAAACACGAGCGCCGCGGGGATCCGGCGCGCACGCTCCCCTTTGAAGTTTGCCACTAAGCACAACATTATAATTCCGGTTTTATTGGAAATGTAAGCAAAGCTGAAGCCACGGCCGGGCCGACCCCGACTCCAGCGTCGCCCGTTAGCTCAAGCGCTAATGGCTGGACGGGTCTGCAGCCGCTAGCCTGCTGCGGCACATAATTCCTCCGTTCCAGCGCAGCTACTTCCTGGCTGTGTCCCTGGTGGCCGCCGTACCTGCTTTCTCTCCGTCCGACATTCCGAACGCCAGCAACGACAACGGCCCCGATCTGGCTAGCATTGCTCATTTATAACAATATTGATGTGAAATATTTGTGTTATTGCTGTTGAAACTCTAGATGGGTTTCATTTAGATTTGTTTTTCTCCTGAAATCCTATTTTCTCGCGGTTCCTCGGTGGGTGTGTGAACTTCCGTGCTGCTGTCCAGGATCAGAGGGCCGCTCCGGTCCTGCTGGGGGAGCGGTCCGTCCCAGGTGTTCCACGCCGCCCGTGTCGACCCCGTCCGCTCCCTCCAGTTCCCTGTCCCGAACGGGGATTTGCCTCCACCTGGCGGACAGACGCGGAACTGCAGCGTTTTGCAGATCCATCCCGCCGAACCTGAATCCTTTCATCCGGACGGGCCTGCGGGAGTCACGGGGGTGAGAGGTGTAAAATCACCCTGGAAAAGGTCACCGGGGGGTCACGGAGAGACTCCAGCGAGCCTAAAAAGCCTAAAAAGAGCAAATGTGAAGGATTTAATCAGGAAAAATGATGTCGTCGGGCAGGAGGAGTTCGCAGCCGATTGGACGGATCCTTCTCTTTTTTTGGATTTTGGTTGTTTTTTTGGACGTGCACTGACATGAAAACACGGCACTGGTGTTAGCGTACAGAGCCGCAGCCGTTTATTTGTGAAACCAGAAGAAAGTAACACAGCAGCTTGGAGTCAAAGGGCACTTGGAGCCGGGGGGGTTGGGAACACAGGAAGGGTCGGGGGGGCCGGCAACCATCTCCAGCAGGGACCCGAGTCCAATCAGAACCAGAACCACAGGGAGGCCCAGACGGACTCTGAACCCACCAGAAGGTCCTCCCGGCCTCCTCCACAGCGGCGCCTCCTGCTGGCCATTCAGCAAACTGGGAGCACAGAGGAAGCTAGCATCCACCTTTGACCTCCTGACCTCCCTGGTAGCAAACAAAACAGCGCCAGGGTTTGGAGATTACATTAGTGTGCCAGCAGTGGCGGCGTTCACCTTTTAATCATACCCACAAGACGCAAACGCTTTCATTTAACGGTTCACGCAACAACAAGCTAAAGCTATGAACCAAACTTCTAGCTAAACCACTGACTTTCTCCTGAATATTTCAACTTTGTGTTCTTTCATGCTAATCATAGCCTGAACGCCAAAACATGTCGGCTAACACCCAGTGTTGGCAGTGCTAGCGGTTCTGAGTTAGCGAAACATCAACCAGGAGCCGGCGGCCTGGCGCGTCGTAACGCTATGGACTCTATACTGCCCCCTGCAGGTGAATGCGAGCAAAGGAAGGATGATAAAAAAACTAGCACATCCAAATAGGAGTTTTTACCAGCTAACAAACATGGTACAGTCGGACGTACAGACAAACCTACACGTGTTACAGACATTGTTCATACATTCATATATGTCAACACTTAAATACGTGTGTATATTCGTATACGTTCGTATATATCAGGAGGGTTAAATAGTGCCGTTACTGAGGCGGGACAAACCCGGCGCATTCACAGTAACGCGGTAACGTTAGCCAGAGTCCCAACATTCCCTCTTCTCACATGTCGAAGGCGTGGCGTATACGTAAACGACCGTTAGCGCCGGCTGACTGTTAGCTCTGGTTACATTCACAGGCTACCTGACGGAGGCACGGGCGCTTAGCGGCGCTCCACCGGTCTGGAGCACGGCGTAGCGCGAGACAAATGCATTAAAACAGCTGGGAGTCGGCAGTGGAAGTTCGCCACCATTCCGAGACGTTGCTATAGCAACAGACAGAGCCTCGGCAACGGCGGGAGAGCATTTCCTTCCGCCGCTGGTTTGTGCGTTACGGCTACATGTTGGGATGGAATGTTTGGGATCGGAGTCTCCTGTCACCAGCGACGTTCCCGGCAGTGGAAAACTATGGAATGGTTGTGCTATAATTCCTTATAGCCGAAAATCAGTTCTGGAGGATGACGGTTGAGCGCGTTGGTGTGTGTGTGTGTGTGTGTGTGTGTGTGTGTGTGTGGTGGCCAGACGGGTTGCTGGTTTGGTCCTGGGGTCAGTCGGAGCAGGCGCAGGCCCCACCCCCTCATCTGCTCTTCGGTTTTCCCGCCTCCCCGTTCAGCTTGCCCTCCTTGGAGAGCTTCTGGTTGAGCTGGCAGAGCTGCCGCAGGAAGCCGTCGTTGGGGCCGATCTCCCGCTTGTGCCTCACCGTGGCCACGGCCAGACGGGCGTCCATTTTGTGGCGCAGCATGAGGTAGGCCACGACCATGGTGGGCGAGCGGCTGAAACCTTCCCGGCAGTGGACGTACACCTTCCCTGAGGGGATCAAGGAGCCAAATAAAAAGCCAAATCTCAGATTTTTTACATCATTTTCTAAACCAAACAGCAGAAAACGAAAGAAAACTCCGGCTTCATCTGAATAAACTCTTGGGAAACAGCGGCCCCCAGTGGACAGTCCCTCTCACAGCAACAACAATGATCACTTCCAGACTTCTCGGATCACCAAAGATCCAGGAATCCCGGCAAAAAGGGGGAAAAGTGTTTTGATGTGTGCGATTTGAACAGATCAGCCTCTCAGGAGAGAGACGAGTAAAACAGGCGGGAAGCTTCTGATCCGGAATGGAGGCATTTTTTGGAAGGATCCCGACAGAAAAACTGGTTCGAAACGAGTTCACCAGGAAAAGAGTTGTGTTTTTGGTTCAGAACAACTGACAGATGGGTCCAGGAGGGGTGTTGGTGTCACCGCTGGTTTTACCGCCTGTTTTTGGTGCACAGACTGAATCTGCTGTGTGCGCAGAAAAGTGCCGGTGAGAGCTGGGCTCCGCTCCGACTCTCATCACCGACAGGCCCGAACCCCACCGGGACAGCACAGATCTGCACATTCTGCACTTCTGCCGGGAACCCGACACCTCGCTCCTCCTCCTCTCCTCCGCCGCCAGCATCCTCACATCCACCTCCTCCGCTGCCAACAAAGCCGCCTCGGATCGATGCTGATCCGGCTGTATCCTCTTGTCCGACACGCAGGATCCCTGTTCATCACCCCGGCAGGCGGGCAGGCCGTTAGCGGGTGACAAACGCCGCTAATGTTAGCATTCCTGGCTAACGTGGTATTCAGATCAAATGAGAAGCAAAAGACAGCGTTACATCGCTTCAGCGCAGTAAACTCACCTTTGCTGTTGTTGTGCGCCAAGGCCCTGTCGATAAAGTCGGCCCCCTCCTCGAAGAAGGCACTCAGGTCGAAGTGCTCCGTGTCGTTGCCACGGATACCGTGGTAGGTGATGCCCGTGCCGGCGTAGAAATCCTCGCTGGTGTTGACGTGCATGAAGGAGGTTCCCTCCGCCACGTTGAGGACGTGCGTCACGCCCAGTTTCTGCAGGCGCATCGTGTTCTGGGCCACGAACCTGGGGGAAGGGGAGAGGTCAGAGGTCAGGGGGCATCTCTCCGCTAGGCGGCGCTACTGGGCACAACGCCTCAATCGCTAGGTCAGGGGAAAAGCTCAGCCAGATTTCTTTCCTTTAGCGGCGAGGCTAACGTAGCCAATCCAGTGGTTTCACTGATGCTAGTAGCAGGGGAACACACACACACACACACACGTCTTGGGGGTGGAGTGTGTGTCTACAGGCGAGGCTGACGGGGGGATGGGTGACCCTGAACTACTCCCCAGAGGCGCCGAGACCTCGTAAAGCACCTCCGTCTCCACGACGATGGAGGCGGAGCCTCCGACGTCTCAGTCCTCCTATAGATGAGGGCTCGCCCCCGTGCGCCCGTCAGAGGCCGATAAGTGGCGGTCCTGACATTTACCTGGAGCTTTTTGGCAGCGGGATCCGCAGTCCCAGAACATCCATTATTAAAGAGCCGCCGTGCGCCGTCGTTAGCTCCACGCTAGCGACAGCCGCACCCGAGGCCTGAGCCCGAGCGGGCGGAGCTCCGGGGGACATCCAAGCCCCCTTAGGCCCTGGGAACCGAGCTCAGGCGCCACCAGGTCGAACTTCCAGCTTTGTTTCCCTAAATCCAGAGGGAAAATCCTGGATTCGATTTATCCTGAACTGGAAAAAAGTGTCTCCGAACCACAGATTCAGAGTGAAAATGGGTCAGCGGCCTCGTTTTCTAGTTGGAACCAGCCGGAAGTGAGATGAACGGAACCTTCAAGGGCAAAGCTTTTGCCTGGTTCCCTCCATTGCCACCGGGGAACCACCCCGGGCTCCCGCGGCGGGAAAGCGCTAACCCTGTTCGCCCTCCTCCGTCGTTCTCCTGGCAGCTGACGGAGGAGTGATGGACGGCGCGGAGGCGCAGCGGAAGCAAAATTCTGGGCTAGCTAAGTTTACTTTTCACGTTTCACTGCGGTCGACACCAGCAACGCTGCTAGCAGAGACACGTGTGTGAAGTTAGCCTTTTTAGCTAGCATTTTTAAAGTAAACCACTCTGTTGTCAGATTCATACTTGTAAATGTATCATTATCTGGGTTTTATTAATTTAAATGACTTCATTCTTTCCAGAAAAGCAGTTAACCACCAGCCGGGCTACAGAAATGCCTCCAGACTGGTGTTTTCCTCCTTTTCAAAGAATAAAACACAAAAAGAGAATAATAATCCCTCCTATTAAAGTGGATGAATAATTACCAGCCTGAAAAATGAGTTTAGTGACAGGAAATTACATTATCTGGAAATGTCTGATCGATTACAGCTGACTGATCAGCCCAGTTGATCCAGCAATCAGTTAATTAAAGACTGGAACATCCATCCTTGGAGCCAAACAGCCTGTTGGTGTTGTTGATGTCGGTGTTGTTGTTGTTGGTGGTGTTGGTGGTGTTGTTGGTGGTGTTGGTGTTGTTGTTGGTGTTTGGTGGTGTTGTTGGTGGTGTTGTTGGTGGTGGTGTTGTTGTTGGTGTTGGTGGTGTTGTTGGTGGTGTTGTTGGTGGTGTTGTTGTTGGTGGTGTTGTTGGTGGTGTTGTTGGTGGTGTTGGTGGTGTTGTTGGTGGTGTTGTTGGTGGTGTTGTTGTTGGTGGTGTTGTTGGTGGTGTTGTTGGTGGTGTTGTACACTGGATCTTTGTTGTGATTTATTTTCGCCGCTCAGGTGAACACGTGACTACCGGGCTGTTCACCGACGCTTTTTTTGTTTTTAACCCGTTTAACCGCGACATTGTTGATGTTATGACCACCGACGGTGTTACACAACCTCCACCTGTCCGCTCTGCTGACGCACGCCGCCGCTTGGCGACTGGTTTTCCTTTCTTGCCTCCGAGGACAACAGGCTGTCCCCCCCCGCGAAGCCGCCCCGCGCGCCCGCTCCCCCGGCTGCGACACGGCCGCCACCGCCGCGCCCCGGTCCCGCCCGAAGACTCACGCGTTCCCGATGTAGATCCGGGGGAAGACCTCGTTGAAGTGCTGCGTCGGGAGGCTGTAGAAGCCGCTGCCGTCCGGACACAGCTCGTTGAGCTGCTGGACGCTCACGTCGCCGCCCGGAGCCGGGACGTCAGGCGGCGGCGGCGGCTGCTTGGCCGGGCTCAGGTGCTTCTTCATGTCGCTCCTTCCCTCTTCCGGACTGCTGTCAGATGACCCTCTGCTCGGCGCTCGCGAGGACCCCCCGGTGGCTCTCGTGCATTTTTATCTCTTTGGGAGAGTCGTGCGCGCGCCGTCTGCGTGTCTACAAGGTGTCTGGAGGCGCGAGGCGCTCCGCTGTCTCCCCCCCACCCCGACCCCAAGGCGTCAAGTTTGCGGTGGATTTACAAGCTGCTTCCGGTTTCTGCCTTCAAAGTAAAAGTTGATTAGCCACTAACAACAGGCAATAGTGGGTATCAGAAGAACAAAAGAAGCAGTTGATTATGATTTTGTACACTTTAGAATAGAATAGAGCTTTATTCGTCCCACAGCGAGGAAATTCACTGTTCCAGCAGCAGAAACGTTGGAGAAAAAGTACGAAAGTGCAGGAAGATTTGTGACACTATGTACACCAATAAATATTATATTACAGGATTTACATGGAGTATGGGTGTGAGAGGTGTGTACACGTGGTTTGTTGGTCCTTGTGTAGGACCTAGGAAGCAACGTTGAAGAGTCTGATGGCTGTGGGGAGGAACGACCTGCAGTAGCGCTCCTTCTTGCACTGAGGATGCCTCAGCCTGGAGCTGAAGGAGCTCCCCAGGGTCTCCACAGTGTGGTGTAGGGGGTGGGAGGTGTTGCTTCTGATGGACGTCAGCCTGGCCAACGTCCTTCTGTCCGCAAATAAAATTTGAGGAAAGATGCGTTTCTCTTTTTTTTTTTGAAAAAATAAAGAAGATTTGCTTCACTAACGGTAAAATATCTGAAAAAAAAAATTTCATATTTAGAAAAACTGTGCTTTTATTTCTAAAACCAATTATCACCACTTCTCGTGTTATTGTGTTTATTCCCCGCTGACTTGACGCTCCCGCCGCCCCAGCGCGAGCGTCCCGGGCGGACACGCCCCATCGACGGTTCGGCGGAGCCGGAGTTTGACCGCAGGAGGAGCGGCCAGAAACGGACCGGAACCGGGCGCAACAGACGAATCAGGCTTTGGCAGGTGGCGTTACCGCTGGTAACAGTGACGGTTGTGTCAGGTGGCGTTACGCGCGTCTGCAGGAAGGCATACATCGTGGCACATTGACATAAACACGCAAACATCTAAAGGATGACGTCATTCATTCACACGCTGAAAACACGGGAAATTTTTTTTTTAATTTATTTATTTTTCTTTAAAAATGAATGAGGCGCTTGTACGCCGCCTGGTGGGTGCACTGCCTCCGCCCGCCTGTAGGTGTCAGCAGCGACCTTTTAACGGCTCTGCGGTGACGTCACTGACATCGCTGAGACCTTAAGGTTATTTTCGTGTTTATGAGAGCCGTCAGCAGCTTAATGTCGGCGTCCAATCACGCCGTCCTCGTCCCCCTAAAGTACTTTTATTCTTTTTTCCTGAAGAACCGCCCTTTTCTCCGCATTCACGGGACGCTCTGGCCGTCAGACAGCAGGTGGCGCCACATCTCTGTCGGGGTAAAACTGACGTTTCAAGGTCAGCCCGACCAACGGAAACTGGAACCTGGCAGAAATCCCGCGGAGTTGACACCCTGCGCCCCGTTTGGTTGCGCAGATCTGCGGTTTGGGGATGAACGTTGCTGCTCTGTGTTTGGAGATTTGCCGAACTGGGTCAGCGATCCACTCAGGTTGGCCCAAACCCCCCGGCGGTCTCCTGCCTGCAGCCGCAGCTCCCGGCCGCTAAATGAGTTTACTTGACTCGGATGTTCTTGACCCACTTTGCTTCCAGATCCACACCAGTCACCGGTTCTGCGTTTCCATGGCGATGCAAGGAGATGCGGCGCAAAACCATGGCAACAACAGATCTTGTGGACCTGTCGTGTGTGTGTGTGTGTGTGTGTGTGTGTGTGAGAGAGAGAGGCCTTTTCTTCTTAACGGTAGTTTAAGAAAGAAGTATCATTTTAATCTCTCTAAAAAAATAACAAAATATTATTCTAGAACCTGTTTTTAATTAAAATATGTGATTTTATGCTCTTCCGTCTACTCTCCACTGTTCTGACCTGAAAAACTCTTTTTCTTCCATCATTTGAGAGCAGATTTGACCTGAGTGTGGTGAATTCCTCCGAACCGGTTTAAATTAAAGTTTACCTCCGTTTCTTTTTTGTTGTTTTGTTTTTTTGGTTTTACCATCCACTGTGACCAGATTTGCTCGGCTAGCTTATTTGATTTTTATTGCTAATTAAATTGAAAGCAGGGGCTCAGGGATAATATGACATAAAAATGCTAAGCAGATAAATTGCGAGTGTGTGATGTGATCGGGAGCTGCCCTGGGCCCCTCGGGCCCCTCGGAGCCACCACTTAGCTCTGATTTAGGGTGACTTCACTGGCGCTGCCTCCTGCTAATTCTCCGCCGCGACGCTGCGTGACGAGATTACTTCTGGAGCAGCAGCTGAGCCCCCCCACAATCAGCTGACCGCCCAGACTGGATGAAGACAACCGCACCTTCATCACCCCGAACAGGGAAATCTTCCCGTACAGCTCCTCCTCGTCAGGAACCTCATATAAACTGCTTTTTTTGGTGTTTTTCCAGATGCTCTCAGCCTTTCTGATGCTTTTCTGACCTCTTTTTGCACCAGAATCACAGCCGGACTCCTTTTTTTATCGGAAACAATGGAAGGTTGATACCTCCGCCTGGAGGAGGGCGGCTGGATTAAACTGGGGTCATCTGCACCCCTCAGCATGGTGGAAAGGTCAGCCCGAGTTGCGCGTCTAGCGAAGGTGCGGTACTCGGAACACGCCTTTTTCTGCTAGATGACGCCCAGGTTTGAGCTCAAACATTAGCTAATCTGTGATTCACCTGTGTCTGGTCACTTTCCATCACTCATAACCTTCTCCTTGGTCAACGAGTGCTTGTCCTTGAATGCACCTCGGCCCTGAAGGCGGTGTGGTGCGTTTGTGTTTCCCACAAACTGGGAAACTGTCAAACTGAGATTAGGCTAACTGTGATAGCCGCCGCTCCCGTTGTCTCAGATGACCAGTGTTGGTTGGGATCAAACAAGGCCCCTGGTGTTTCACCTGTACCACCATTTCGTTTCTGACGTCTGGTGGCGACCTTTTAACCAGAGAGCTAAAAATAATAACCTGGGTTTTATACAAAGCGGCTAATTCAGGTTTTTAGGTCACAGCGGCACAACAGTAGCCCGGTTACCCACTAGCAACTCCAGAGTCTTTGACCAACACATTTTCTTTCATTTTTGACACACCACTGGGTGCAGGAATCCCTCCACACGCCAGCTGATGCTAACTTTACGCTAAAGTTAGCATCAGCTGGCGCCGACATGAACACATCGTCCCTGTTTGATGGGTAAACGTCAGATGATGACATGACAGGCTAACAAAACTCAGGAAAAGGGATGCATTCTGGGAAATATTAAACCCTCTGCTTGGTGTTAACTTATGGGTGTGTTACTGAGGACTTTTCAGGTACTTTCTGATGTGTGTGTGTGTGTGTGTGTGTGTGTGTGTGTGTGTGTGTGTGTGTGTAACCTTGACAGAGAAAACTAGCTTCCCTGAGTGCCTGTGAGCACAGTACTATCTTTAGCTTTTGTGGAGCTTTTCTACCACTGGCCTCCTCTTCCTCCTCCTCCTCCTCCCCCTCAGCCCACTCACTGTTGGCTCCACACGCAAACACGCACGCTCTCATGCATGTTTGCACGCCCGCTGCTGAAAGCACGCTTATGCACCACTGTTACCGGGCAGATTAGAGGGAGCAACCTACTTCTGGAGGGGGCTGATGTTTGCTCCTCGCTGACTCGGGCCCCCCGGGCGGCCCCGCTCCTCACCCGAAGGCCTCTTCGGATCCACAGTCGTCACACACTCACGTCCCCGTTGGCTGGAAATATATTTCATTTTGTCTGTGCGCACAATTAAATCCAGAGTTAGCGTCACAATTGGACGACACCAAGAACCTTCCTTCTAATCCAATTTAATTAATAAAGTTTCCTATCAGGTCCCTAAATTAGTGATAATCCTGTTAAATTCCTCTTAAAAGGCTTCAAACTGAACAAATGAAAAGTTAGCGTCACAGATTTAAACTTTAAATTGCAGTTTTTCTGGATTTAGTAATCATCTCTTTGGGGGAGGGTGGATGCTAACAGGAGAGCTAACAGATCCGGGGTCTCTGGGAGGGGAGGCGGGGCCGACATCCACCTGCTCCTCCAGGTGGTCCTTCCGGATGGGCGCTGTGGTGCACCTGTAGCCGTGCTGCGTGGCGTCGCTGACGCTCCAACACCGTCCTCCTCACCAATGGAAGGAGGCTCCATCACCTCTGCAGCTCCAGGCGGCTGGAAGCTGGTTTAGATGTGCCCGGGGACGCGTCCTTAATGTCTTTCTTCTCCTCCTCTTCTTTCTCCTTTGTGGGACGTGCGCGAGAGCACGCACCCGATGGCCCCTCCACCCATTAGCTTTCCCGTCTAGACGGGATTTAAGGTTCTTTGTGACCCGCTGGTCTCGTTCCAACCGTAACTCCTGGCGACATTCCCAGCTTTAGCTCCGACCAGGATTAAAGCAGCCTCGAGTTTGTCACCTGTGTGCTGCAGGAGGTCAGGTGACCTGTCGGACAAGCGGCTCCAGCAACAGCAAAGCGATCTATTTATGTCACATACTCCTTTTCCACCTACTTTCAGTTCAGAGGAGCTGAGGGAGCGAAGAAGAGCACCCAGAACCTGAAAACGAGCACGTGTCCTCAGTCTGACACCTCCAGGACAGAGAAGAAGAAAAGGCGGCACGGCCTCGCGTGCGGTGGCTTCTGGGTGAGCGGGGACGAACAAAAGGGCCGCTGTGGTCGCCTGGTTCAGGGCGGCAAGTCCTGAATGCCAGATCCGATCCGCATGGGTTCACCCACAGAGCCAGAGGCAGTTCCCATCCTGCAGACGCTGGGGGATGAATTACCCAGAGGTATATATGAACTAACACACACCAAAAACGAAGAAATCAGATGACTGGTGCTGGAAATCCAGCAGGAAATCACCAGGGAGGCTCAGGTCAGCAGTGACTTTGATCTTTGGTGCGGCTGTCTTTCATCTGTAGCTTTAACCAGTAAATCAACAAAGCTTTGCTGAGTCAGCGCATTGGCAGATTTGCCCGTTTCCACGGCGACGCAAATAAACATCTCTGGTCTGGATTTAGGCCCTTCAGCGGGTCCCAGAACTCACCGGAGGGGTAATCCCAGCGGGAGGAGGGGCCTGATGAGGGAGGCGTGCAGGATCTGCGTGGGATTAATGTCTGCCCGATCAAAAACAAAAACACAGCAGAGCGCTAAAGCTAATGGCAACACCAGCCGCTGGAAACCACCGCCGCCATCACGTGACCTGGGTCGGGTGGCCCAGAACATCACCGCAAGTCGCACACCCAGAGAGAAGAAGAAGAATTTAGCATGAAAATTAAAATTACATTGGTTCAGAGGGGAGGAGGAGGAAGAGGAGGAGGAGGAAGGGAAGGCGAGCGCTGGCGTGATGCTCAGAGGGGAAAAAAAGGTTGTTTTTCTGGCCAAGGATGAATACAAGCAGATTACGTCCATGTGTTCCAGGAGGACCAAGCGGCATCTTCACGGCCTCAAACTAGCCTCCGAGAAACCCTGAGAAACAGAAAACCACCACTAGGACCAGGTCGAGAACAAAGCAAAGAAGATGAAAAGCAGACGGGTGGAGGAGATAAGGGTGGGCGGGGCTGGGGGGGGGGGGGCAGTATCGATCCGGACATTGAGCCTCAGGAAGTAATCTGACCCTCGGGGGTCGCATGTTAGCGGTTGTCGATTTCAGGTTTCTATGGCGACAGAAAACCAGGCTTGGGCAGGCGGGTCCTGGACCGATGAAGACCAAAGGAGGCGGAGCTCCAGACACAGGCGAGCAGGGGGCGGGGCTAAAACCAACAGACTTTGGTGTCCAAAAGTGTGCTCGTCTTGTCCTCAGGTGAGCTGATCTGGGATCTGGCTCATCCTGACACTCATTCCCTGTTTTCCCTTTTCCTTGTCAGCTTCAGCGACCACAGAGACAGATCGGTGGAATAACAGACAGAAACACGCTAGCTGCTAGCTAGCGCCGGACGCCTCCGCAGCTGAGGGGGGAAAAAGGCCCTTTGGGATGCTAATTTATTCAAGGAGTAGCTGCCGTGTGAGGACGCACCTGCAGGAGGAACCCTTGAAGGAGCCAGGTTAGAGGCGCTAGCTGCTAAGTGCTCACCTGATTAATTGGTAATTAGTTAAAAACTCCCTCTAAACGTGAGCAGAACCTTCAGAGCTTTTATTTATTCTGCAGCGCTGTGAGAGAAAGTTGCAAATTAGAAGTACTTTTTGTGTCCGGTAGGTGGCGCTACCGGTGTGACAGCAGGCAACGATGCCAACTTCCTGTTGCTTACAATCAAAGTGCCATGGAAACGACCTTAGACACAATCTGCCATGTAACTTTTTGCCCAAACTTTTAAACTATTTACATCTGAATTACCGAAAATGTGCCATGTTATAACCGCCCGGCGCCACTGGGTGGTGCTGTAGAGCAGCTTTTCTCGCTAAAACCTGCTAAAGCTTTCAACTAAAAACGAAAACGGGATGTTTTGTACAGTCTTAGATTTATTAACTTCTCAGAATTACAAAAATGTACAGTTTGTATAAACACGAGTGTACGAAACCAGAGTGACCTCTGCAGCCTTGAAGCCAGCGTAGAAACCGTCCAGCCGCTTTCCGTTGCCACGGCAGCGCAGCCTTCGCCACCAGTTTGTGCTTTGCCGCGTCCGAACTGAGCTTTATTTTGAAGGATAAACCCCGTCTGTCCAGCACGCACAACAATGTGGGGCAAATAGGTTTGAATCGTCTCTTTTCCTGACCACAGAGGTAACGTTCACCGCTAAGGGTCAGCGGGTGCAGGTTAGCTAGGACCCACGTTCCCAAACGCTCCGACCCTGTGAACTCCCCATCCAATCACCGCACCACCTCCACACACCCCATCGGTTACCACCCTCGTGCGGCTAAAGGGCGTCAGCGACACAAACTTCTCGTCCGTGTTAGCAACAGCCAGGAAATGCTAGAAGCTCCTCCTGGAAGTTTGTGCCGTTTCCAGTTTTTCCAAACTTGTGCTCCAGGTTCCGTCACATTTTAAAGTGGGTTCCGTCTTCCCGACGCTCCACTCCTCCTCCAACTTAGCGACACGTCGGGAGAAGCACTTGGTGACTTCACTGAGGTCCTCCTTCACCAACGACCCCACTTCCTGTAAACCTTCCGGACCAGGCTCCTCGGTGGGCACGCGGCGCCTCACCTCCTCCTGTTCCTGCTGTGCTTCATCATCTTCCTCCTCTTCAGTATCATCTGGTGGAGTTTCTCCAGGCCGGCCTGGAGCCCCCGCCCATCCAGGGCGCTGCAGCCCTGCGCGTGATGCAGCGTGTAGGCGCCGAGCTCGTGCAGCGACAGCAGCTTCTCCACCTCGCCCACCGACACGGCCGAGCCCAAGTCCTGCTTGTTGGCCAGGACCAGCACGGGGACGCCCTGGTTCTCGGAGGTGCGCGTGATCTTGTGGAGCTCCACCCGAGCCTCCTCCATCCTCTCCATCTCCGCCGAGTCCACCACGAACACCAACCCGTCTGTGCGCCGGGTGTAGGACTTCCACAGCGGGCGCAGCTTCTCCTGCCCGCCCACGTCCCACACCTGGAAGCTGACGCTGCGGGACGAGCCCACGGCCACTCGGACCGTCTCCGTGTTGAAGCCTTTGGTGGGGATGGTCTCCACAAACTCCCTCAGCTTCAGCCGGTACAGCAGCGAGGTCTTCCCGGCCGAGTCCAGCCCGATCACCACCACGTGCAGCGGGTGGAGGCCCGGCAGGAAGGACGGCGCTCTGGGAGCCAGGTGGGTCAGGTGGTTCCCCATGGCCCAAGACCAGCGTTCACCCTGGCGGGATCAGACCTGGAGGGGGGAGAGAGAACTTTTACACCCCCACAAAGGATGGGTAGAACTCCGAACCCTGGTCTGACGCACAACATTCACGCACGGCGGTTGCTGCAGGCTAGCAGGCTAGCCGAGCTCAGTGCTGCTGAGCCCCAGCGGCTTTTCCAAAGGGGGCAGATCTCCGCAGAGGGAATCCTGCGTGGATGATCCCGCTGCACCACTAATCTGGCTGCTGACATCCTGACACGCGCCACGCAGCTCCCGTGTTGGCGGGTATTTCCGGTTCCCAGCGCAGCCTCGTTTTCACGACGTTGAAATAATTGGGGTCTTGGAGAGGGGAACCCTCTCAAGTCGAATAACGAATTCAAACAACTTTGAAATCCACCACCGCGGCTGCTGGAGGCGCCTGAGCGGAAGCGGAAACTCTTCCTACCTTTCCTTCCAAAAGCATCACCCGCAGCGGAACGGGCCCATCTCGCCCTGGAACCGGGAGCTCCTCGCTGCTGATCCGCTCCAGCTGCACTGAGGAGATCCACTGGATCCCGGCAACTACAGCCCCGCTGACGTCATGGCCACGCGGAGCCGGCTTGCAGCGCCGCCCGCAGGCGGAGGAGAGAACTACAACAACCGAGCCCGTTAGATTTGTCCTTGGGGCAAATATATTTGTTTTCATCTTCTGATTATTACCGAGTGGTGACAATGGAAGCGACGCTTGGGTGTTTTTAGCACACAGCGGATTCTGACGTCGTTTGGAGGATTTGTTGAGTTGTTTTTGCCCCGATCGTGTAAATTTGGGACTGATAAACGGCCCCCTCCTGTTCATTGGAATACTGCTGTGGGCAGAAGCTAACAGAACATTTTCTTTCTGCAAATATCAGTTGCAAAGCGTTTAAAACCCTTTTCATTCCCAACCAGCCCGGCGCGTTGGCGCCCCCTTGTGTCTGTTCTGGAGAACTGCAGGGTTAGAACAACACGCTCTTCCTGGGGTTTTAACTGGTTTGTAACTAAAAAGAATAATAATAATAATAATAATAATAATAATAATAATAATGATAATAAATCTATATTACCCAATCAGAGTTTAAGGATTACATTTTTAATAAAATAACTCATCTCTCAATGACTCAATGAATTGAATAAATCAACCCCAAACCTGCCCGGTTAACTCAACCAGCAGCAGCTCCTGTTTACAAGGTTTTTACTGATATTGCACAGATGTGAATTTTGCTCCAGGATAATTTGATAAAGCAAAGAATTAGTTAGAATAGAAATCTGGGCTTTACTGGAGGCTCCAGAGTAGCAGCTGATGGGACGAACAGAATATCTGCCCTCGATCCTTGTCAGGAGAATCTGCCTGGAAAAATAATGTTTTTTTCCAGGACAACCGGACAACAATAGAGGATATTAGTCACGGTTACGATGCTTGACCCGTGTCAATATTTACCTTACAATAGAACATTAATGTTATTATACACGGATGACGCTCAAGCTTCCACACTGGCTGTTAACGTTCCATCTGCTTGATCCGTTTTTCCCCGATTTAATCTCTTCAGGGATCGTAAACAATCTAAATATGTGATTTAACATTTCCAGAAGAGTTTTTTTCCTTCACAGTTCCGACGCTCACATGTTATTTCAGGGAAATTTCAAACCCACCGACGTTTAAAGATGAGCTTTTTAGAAAATCCCTGATCCCCAGAGAATCCACATGTATTTTGACACCATCCACTGAACAAAGCACTGACGTAGAGGACGCTAAAACCACACACAAGATAAGAAGAACAGAATCAGGATTCCTTTGGCGTCCCGCAAACCGGAGGGATCAGAGCCGATGTGGGCAGATTCTCCACCACCCTGCTGCTGCTCCTCCTCCTGGATCCCATCAGCTGACCGGATGCGGGATGGTGGAGTTGGTGCCACAGTCGACGTACTCGTATGTGTCCACTGACAGTTGCTCCATGTGGGCCAGATAGGAGACGTTCATGGTCATTCTGAGGGAACACAGAGGTTAGCATCCACGCAGACACACAACATGGTCGTCACTGATGAGGAAACCATTTCTGCTGTCTTTATCGTTAAGACCGTTGTTTTCGAACTTTGTCGCCCTAGTGGCCATTAAGGATTGGGCCAGTTTCTAATACACTTGTAAACAAAAATGTTTTTCCATTTTAATCTTTTTCTGTTTGCTCTGCAACACAGGTTGGATTACAGAAGTAAGATAAACATACTAACTAGCAAAAAGGTCGTTTGTATGCGTGTGAACCTTTTTGTCAGCCTGGCCTTGAGGGTGTTAGAGGTTAACACTTACTGCAGCTCCAGAAACAGGATGTGAATCTTGATGCTGGGGGACTGACAGTAGAAACTGAAAACGTACAATGGAGAAGAAAGCAAATAACTAAAGATAGGAATATGAAATCAAAGCCTAAAGCTACAGAGTTAAAAGCCAAACTCACATCAAATCCTTGCTTGTGATTGGCAGGTCAACTTTGATGGTGTACTGCAACAGAGAAACCGGTCAGAACTCGGCAGCGGGTTGGATATTCCGATGGGAACGTTCCTTACCGAGTTCTGGGAGCGAGAATGGATGGTGGTCATGTTGGAGAACTTGGTCTTGCTAATGACCGCCTTGGAGACCACACCCTGAACACTGAAGTCCACAATCTGGACCGGGACAAAGTTGTTGTTGGTGATGTTGACGAGATTCTTGGAGATGAGGGGGGAAAAAAAACAGCTGATCGAGTGGAACCAACTTGCCCGTCCGTGCTGAGGGAAGCTGAGGAACCTTTGGAGTCCCTTTAAGACTGTCTCATGGGTCTCATATGACTCAGACACTAAATGCAACGTGGCTCAGCAAACCTCAGGTAGATGGTTAACAAACAAGCACGCGGCTGTCAAATGTACACATAAATTGTCACATAAATTTTATTAGAGGGGAAAAAGTCCAGAGGACGAGATTTCCCGGGTAAAAATGTTAGGGTTAGACAGGACCTACCGTCACCTGCAGGTCCACGGAATCGTTGCTGAAGTACACCATGACCGAGAGCACGGACACCGGAGTGAGCGTGACACTGCGGGGAAAGAGGAAGAAGAGGACCAGACAGCAGACGAAGAGGCAGAGCACCATGGAGATGAACACATACAGCTTCCTGAAATAAAAAAAACCCAGAACAACAGGTTGCTTCACACTTTAACACTGACTGGTTTATCACATTTGACCTAGTTGGTATTAACATAGTTATCATATCTGCCACGCCCACCTGACCCGGCAGGACGGCCGTTTCATATTAGCGTATGAAAAAGAGCAGTTTAAAGAACGCGTGCGAATGCAACCTTCAACGGGCCATGTGACAGGCTGCTTTAGCCACGTCCTCGCTACATTATTTGCCGTTTGTCTCGTACGTTCGCTGGGGCTTGAGCCTCACGTCGTTGCACGGAATCACAGCAACCAGCTGATCCTCGTGACCTGTTGGTCCACAGAAGAGCTTGGTTTGGGGACGACACTTGGACAAGACTGCTCAAACAATAATATCAAAGTAATAAAACGGGAGGATTAGCATGAAAGCTAAGCCTTCTTTAGCTGCAAACGTTATAGTTCTAGTACGCCAACAGCTCCATTGGGCAACCAGAATGGAAAAGCACCCACCTCTGGGGATCCTGCCGGTGCCGTGGCAGGTGGGGCAGATGGGGCAGGTGTCGCCCGCGGGGGCCCCGTTTATGGACCCGTACGGCGGGAAGTGCTTCAGCGCTTTCACCTTCTCCATCTCTGGCGTCGGATCTTCTGGGGTGGATAGAACCATTCCTTACCTGCAGGGGGTAAAGTGGAGAAGAAGAAGAGCTGAACAGCTGAAAACGTTCCCATAAAAGCACGATTTTACGGCTGATTTTAGGAGCAGAGTCCAGCGGCGGGGCGTCACGCCCACGCCGACTCCAGCAATGGCCAAAGTTGTTGTTTTGCTAAACTACAGGTTGTATTTCGTTCTTGTATTTAAATGCTTCATCACTGATGGAAACAAACCAGCTGAACCAGTTAACCTTCTGTAATAATAATGAGACGTTTTCACTCAGCTGTGCTCCCGTGAACCGAATCTAGAAAAAGTGCAAATCAAATGTAAAGACGGGATTCTGATTGCATTTAAAATCTTTAATCATCACCGAGACTTCAGCACATGTAACCAAACCAGGGTCTTTGCGCTCTCTTTCAAGCCTTAATAAGGTAGAACAACAAAACGTGGAGTCTTTAGTTGTTGTGGCTAATTTATTTTTTTTATCAACAGTAACGCAAAAACAGCGCTATTTTCACATTTAGAACTTATTATTTTCTGCGTATAAACACATTTGAGGGGTTTTGTGAGTTATTTTTTGTCGGAAAACAGGCTCTGTTCCGCCTTGGACTCGTGTTTGGGCAGTTAAATATGGCGAACCTCACGCGGCGGCGCTGCTTTGAAAAAAGCAAAGCACGTGAGAGCGCGACTCACCTGGAGCACGCGCGGGTCCAGATCTCAGCGTGTCTGTGGGGTCAGGGGCCACAGGTGCGCGTCTTTGGTCATCTTCAGAGCCTCCGGGAGCTGCAGCCTGCGAGGAAGTCCCGAGGAGGAAGAAGAGGAAGAGAAAGACAGAGAGGAGGAGGAGGAGGAGGAGGAGGAGGGGGAGGACGGACTTCCCTCTTCTGGACTGAAGCGGCTGCAACGACGAAACCAGGCGACAAAAACAGCCAGCCAGGTTTTCTTCACCTGAGCGGTGGGATCAAAGTGTCGTGCGGGGGCCTCCGGCTGAGCGGCACCCACCGGTCGGGGTCTGGTTGCAAAATCCAGGAACTTGTGCTCATCTGGTTTTCCGCCCCTGAAGCGCGTGTTTAGCAGCTAGTGGTGTTTCTGAGAGCGCTGTCGTCTTTTCCGAGGGACAGGAGTGGTGAGCAGCAAGCACGAGCAGATTTATTCAGGGTGGTTGAGTACAGCACAGTTCTCAGCAATGACACCAGAAGAAGAAACCTTCAGTAGGAAAATAAAATGGATGGAAACGGACACACCCACCACAAATGAGCAACCGAACGCAGATAAAGGAATCATCTTGGATTAATAGATGGTTTGGCTGCCAGCTGGAGGAATGTGAAGGAGTAAAGCTGTGGTTGCCGTCGGAGACGCAGGCGGGGGGGCGTGTCCGGGGTAACCGTGACGCTAACTGGACTGTTTCCACCGTGACGGTGCTAAAAGCAGAAGGAGACTCCGGCCTCTTCTAGAGAGATCCGGAGCGCCGGGACCGCTCCCGTTTACATTCCACACGTCAGCGTCTGGGAGGACGGTCCTGGGACAGGCGTCGCTTAGGCCGCCGTTACTATGACAACAGAGAGAGCTTCAGACGCTCGGGCTTTTCCAGAACATGGAGATGGAGCGATGGGAGAATCGAAGGTCGAAGGTCGAAGGTCGAGGGGGCAGCCACAACAGCACCAGGATGAGGATGAGGAGCGGAGCGTGTCTTCGGCTCTTTGGCCCAGGTCAACCAGGCCTCCGGTCCGCGGCCGCGGCCGCCGTGCCTGGATATTGCTGAACCGAAGGCTTGAGCGGTTTTCCACTCCGACTCCCAAACGTTGGCCCGGCCGGCGTTTCCCACCCTCGCCCCACCGGAGGCTGATCTCAGGAAACCTCATCCAAGGTCTCCTCTGTCCCCAACTAAGTGGTACAAAACCGGAGCGTCTGGACACCAAACGGGGGGAATACTCGTGTTTAAAGGTAACTGAGCGGAGCAGGAATCTGGAGCAAACCCTCTTTTCGAGCCGGCTAGCGTCCCTTAGCGCTGCGCGCCGCCGCCCTGCCTGTCCTCGGCCATCTGCACCAGCTCGTTGACGGTGTGCAGCAGGCTGTAGCTGTGCTTCTTCAGCAGCTGCTGGTTCAGCCGCTGGTCTCTGAAGCCCATCTCCAGGAGCATGGCCATCATGGACGGGTCCTGCCTGGCGCCCGGGTCGATGCCTCGCTGCGAGCAGGAAGAGGCGGAGCCTAAACAAACGCAGGCTCGGCTTTGGTGCGTCTTAGCGGCGAGGAACCCACCTGGACGGAGCAGTTGGGGCCGGTGAACAGAGCTTTGTAGGCGGACGCCGCCACAGAGAGGGCCCCCTTCACCAGTCCCTCCGTGATGCCTCCCTGGCCCCTGGAAACCACACGCACGGGAGGGGTTAGAGCGGGAAGCGGCGGCCTGCGGCGTGCACGCGCGCCGCGGTTGCACCTGGGCTGCAGGGCGTGGCCGGGCCTGGGGGTGTACGTCTCAAAGGCACTGGAAGCTGAGCCGGCCGATGGCGAGAGGCCAGAGGACACTGGGCAGAAACCACAACAGCAAATCTCGCATGCTTGCACACGCAACACAGGAGGAAGTTGAGGTTCCGCTGCCGGGTTTCCGCTCCTCGGCCGGCAGGAAGCCCAGATTGCTGACCGCTGATGCTTGTCAAGAATGAGGAGTCACGCAGGAGGAAGAGGAGGAGGAGGAGCACTCAGAAACATACCGTTGAGGTGTACCCGGGGGGGGCGGGGGTCGTACGGGTCGCAGGCGGGGGGGCGGGGGTCCTCAGCCAGGTACAGCGCCTCCGACCTGGACACAGCAAAACAGGCGGGGTCAGCAGGGACCCCGGCCCAAAGCCGGGGGGGCTGGTCTCACCTGGGGGAGTAAAGGGCCGGTGGGGGCGGCAGGGGGCTGGGGGGAGGGGCCTCAGGGGCGAGCGTCACAGGGTCCAGGGTCTGGGGGCCAGGCGGAGGCCAGGAGCTCTCCGCCCATTCCTCCTCCTCCTCCGCCTCCTCCTCCTCCTCCTCCTGCTCCCTCCCCCTCTGCCCCGCTAGGGTCCAGTCTCTCTCCTCCTCGGTGAGGGCGGGCGGCGCCGGGGCCGAGCCGTGCGCGGACTCTCCCAGGGGCCGACTGGTGTCGAAGCAGTCCGGGAGGATGATGTAGTCGTCGCAGGAGGAGACGGAGGAGGCCTGGCTGCTCACCTGGGGGGAGCAGGAGCACATGTAGGCAAGTCCACCACAACCCAGGCCGAGGTTCTCACCTCCTCCCAGTCTTCTCCTCTGGCGGGCCCTTCCTCCTGACTCTTCCTCACGCGCTGGGTGACGTCGAGGTCAACTCCGCTGGGGTCTCCGTCTGGACTCTGCAGGGGCTCCGTCGCCGGGTCCTGGAAAAGATCTTCAGGGAAACAAAAATTAGAGTAACGGTTCTCTGAAGCAGAGGTCAGAGGTCACTCACCGGGGCTGCCCTCCTCTTCCTCCCTCGGGGCTGAACTCTCAGGTTTCTCCTGGTTCCCCTCCTGCGCCGCTGCTGTGGGAGCGACTGGAAGGTGAGAAACAAACATGGAGGGGGTGAGTGCGTCGCCGTGGAAACCGGCCGGCTCCGGAAGGGGCGGCGGACGCTCGTCACCCTGGCGGCTGCAGCGCGGCTGGGCCCTGCGCGGGGGCCTGTGGTCGGGGGCTTCCTCCAGGGTGAGGGAGCGCATCACCGTCTCGCAGAGGAACTGGGCTCCGCTCATCTCCTCCTCCCGCTCCTCCTCCGGGAGCAGCGCCGGCTCCTGCGGCTCCTTCTGCTGCCCCAGCTTGAGCCCTGAACGGCAGACGTGAGAGGAGGCCAACAGACGAGGGCTTCAGAACGAGGACGACGAAGGTGGTCCACCTCACCGAAGAGGCTCGGGGCCCCGGGGACGTCTGCCTGGTCCCTCAGCGGGGACGACCACGCCGGGTTGTGGGGCAGTGGAGACATGCAGGGTGTCACATCTGCAAACCAGGGGAGGCCGCGGCATGTTAGCGGCAGCGGGTGTGGCTAGCGAACGCCGGTGGTGGCGGGGGCGACGTGCGCTTACCCACGGGCGTGTTGGTGGGAACCTTCTCCAGCTCCTGCACGATGTTTATATCCAGCAGTTCAAAGGACAGAAGGTCCTGGAAGAGAGGAGCGGCTTTAGCCCGCGCTGGCGCTGGGCGGAGGTCCGGGGGCGTACCTGCGCCGTCAGCAGTTCCACGGAGGGGAAGCACAAGTCGTCCTGGTTCAGGTCCACAGACAGGTCCAGGATGCTGACCTTCTCCTTCACCAAAGACCCGGCCTCCTCTTTCTGGAGCAGACGGGAACACCAGACCATCACCCAACACGTCGAGAAACACCATCAAAGCCCCCCGTTAGACGCTAACCCCCAAGATGGCGTCAAACGAATGAAGCCCGTCAGAGTTTGAACCTTTTTCCCTCATTTTGTTAGAATTTACCTGCTGGGGCCTCAAAACTGCAGGACAGATAAAACATGACCAGCAGAAATGTAGCGTGGACGTGTTTAGCAGCGAAGCTAACAATCATCAACAGCTGACGTGTTGCAGACTTGCCCGTCGTTTGCTCTGGTGCCCGAGGGCGCCGCCGCCGCCGCCGCCGCCGCCTCGCTCCACCACGATGCTGCACCACACGCGCGGGCCGAACTGACACCCGCAGTGCGCCAGGCGCCAGTGGGAGGTGTACGTGCCCTCCAGCCCCGGAGCGACAAAGGCCACGCTGACCACGCCCACTTGTCCGGGCAGCAGCAGGGGCACCGGCACCTCCCTCCGGTCCTCGCACGCCCGGCCCAGGTTCCCCCACATGAATGTCAGCTGGGCGCACGTACACAACACACACAGAACAAAACAAAAAGGTGGGAATACACATGCGAAAAAAGACACAGGGAGGACAGCGTGCAACCCAAACACACACACACACACACACACACACACACACACACACACAAAACTACCCTTAAAAGGTGACCCTCACTGGAAAAAAAGCATAGCTATGGGGACCAGCGGAACAGTGGCCCTTTCCCTCAACCCTTTCCACGGGCGAGCGGGGCCAATAAATGGCCACACACACACACACACACACACACACACATTCACGCAAAGACGAGGACGGAAAAACTTAAAGCCCAAGAGCGATTAAACCCAATTTGGAGAAAATACAAACAGTCCTACAAGTCAAGGTCGTTAGTCTGGGGAGGCTGGGAAACTTAGCTGGTGTTAGTGGGTGAGTGGAGCTGGGGGGGCTCAGGGCCAAAGGGAGAGGGGCCTCTCCTCTCAGAGCGTGGGAGGGGTACCTTGGTCTCTGAGGTCCAGCTGACCGTGCCCGAGTTCCTCATCTTCCAGTATTTGATGAACTTGGTTCCGGGCTCCAGACGGGTGCCGTCCGGCAGATTTTCGTCCAGAAACAAGGCAGCCATAGTGGGCACCAAGGAGCCGTGCCAGACCCCGGGACCCCTAGTTTCAAGTGTACAGAGCATTGTTGAGAACGGCCCCGGCTTCTGATAAAACCCATCAAAAAAGCAGGACCCCAGATGTGGTGTTTTTTTTAGTTTGTGCGGCTCAAGATCCAAATTTCTTAGAAAAACTATGAAGCAGCAGCGGTTTTCACACTGAGGTAGTTCCAACAATCTCCACCAGCCCAGAGCAGCCAGCGACACACGCACACAGACTAGATTACAAAGATGGCATTTTTGATTTCTCGTCTTGGGAAAAAAAAAAGACTTTATTGCAGCCCAGCTGGGTTTCGAGGTACCCAGCACAGACGGACGCCCGTCCGGGGTGGCGCTTACTCTGGACTGGACGCCTGGGGATCAGGGGCCGGGGCCGGGGCCGGGGCGGGGACGGGGCCTGGGGCCGGGGCCGGACCTGAGGCTCTGTCTGAGGCGGTAGAGGGGGGCGGGGCCGGAACCTGGGTGGACGCCGAGGCCGTGTTTGTGAGGTTGGCCCTGCCTGAGGTAGAGGGTCCGCTCCACTGCAGCCCCCTCTTCTCCAGTCTCAGTTTTTTCTTGATTTCCTTGACTTCGGCTCTGAGCTGCCTCCTCTCGGCTTTGAGCCGCTGCCGCTCCGCTTTCCGGACCGTTCTGTCTCCTCGCCTGGCGAACCTGTCAGCAGAACACAAGCCCGCCTCCTGAACAGCTGCTTTTGGTTGCCGTAGCGACGGCGGCGCGCCTGCCTCTCCGGATTACCTCAGCTCTCCCGACATGCCGTGCTCGGGGATGGACAGGGGCGTCTTGGTTCTCACCAGGCTGTGGCTGGGGTCGTGGCTGTGCCTGCACGTCTCGCACAGGATGCACGACGGGCACACGCTGGCGGAGATCACGTGACACGGGCATGACGGGGGGGGACACAGACGCTGCGAGTACAAGCGAACAAAGCCGGACGCCAACCTGCACTTGTAGGCGCCGTCAGAGGTGAGCTTGTGGCAGCTGCTGCAGTTGGGGGTGTAGCCCAGGGATCCGTTGGAGGCGGAAGGACCCGGCAGGGGGCCCAGGACTCCGCCCGCAGCGCCGCTGGCTTCACCGTTGCCCTCGGGAGATTTGTGAGTGCAACACTGGCCGGAGAAGTCGCTGCACATCCTCTCCACGACCTCTTTCACCACCTCGTCTTTAAACTGGAGAAGATACTCAGACGTGACTGCAAATCCCCGGAGAAGCAGCCCGGGCGAAAGGGTCAAAGGTCACCTTTTCCATGTACGACCTGAACCACATGGGAGGGGGCTCGTCTTCCGGTTTGCCCCCCCTGGCGTCCTTGACCGCAACCTGCGGCCAAAAGGGTCAGAGTTCAGTCAGACCTCCGCTAAAAGCCCTCATCTTCATCAGCGGCGGAGACGCGGTCGGCTGCTTACAGCTTCCCTCTCCGGGGTGACCTGCGTGCCTTTGTCCACAGTCTTGACCCGCGAGGGGTAGGGGGGAGCGGGCCGGAGGTCCCCCTTCAGCTCCTTCACCTCGGTCTTCAGCGGCCCCCCGCAGGCCTGACCCTTCATCTTGTACACGTTCATGTGTAGCTGGTTCCCCTGCTTCTCAGCGCTCTGTGAGGCAACACCAGGTGAACAATGGAAACAACACGGGCAAATATTCTGCCAACAACAAGACTGCAGCCCTCCGGGGTTAATGATTCTCCTAAACGCACTGAGAACTGTGATAAAAGTGTCACGTGGCAACTGTTTGTTATGGTTTGTTGCTCTAGAACTCAAATAACTCAGATTCAGGCCTTTAATTTACTCAGAAAAAAGCCTCTCCTCTGAGCTGTTGTGTTTGACACACAGACTTTATAGTACACGCGTCACTTTAGCAAACATGGACGTTTTTTCTAACCTTGACCCAACAGTCTCTTACCTTGATGGCTTCTTCATATTCATCTGAAATAAAAACAGTAAACCATAGCTCAATAACAACTAAAGTGTACACAACAGTGTGTAATTGTCGTGTTTTTCCTCACCTTGACTGTTTATGCAAATCTAAAAATAAAAGTAAATTGGATTAGATCACAACAGGTCAGTAATTACACACACGGGGCATTCATAATAGGTTTCTGACTCTACCTCTTCATTATCTTCATCAAAGTACTTGACTTGGAAGTGGTTGATACCGAAAGAAGCTTTTATCTGTAAAAAGTGTTGGGGAAAAACAAAATCAAGCTACAGAAAAAGGTCATCTTTAAAACCTGGCCAAACTTCGTCTCCTTGACAACCAGCGAACCCCGTCAAAGCCCCGCAGCTGGCGCAAACACACGGCAACAAAAGCCGCCCCTTCCTGCTGTAAAGTGCAGCTTTTTTTAGAAGTACTGCCACACCTGCACGCATGTTAAGGCAGCAGTTTGCCCTCCTGCAGGAGGGCTGCTGCTGGCGTGCCGAGGCCACGTCGGGGCCTGCTCTTCGCCTAACTGCGCCAGCGTTTAGCCGACTCTCGGCTAGCAGCTTACCCAGGCTTCAACCGATTCCCATTCCAGCTTGTCCAAATCCTGAGCCAGAAATCTCTTCACGTTCCCCCGGAAATTGACTTTAATCGTGACAGGCAGACCCATGCCAGCGGTTTAGGGGCGCAGAAAGGTTATCATTTGCGGCCGTAGCGATCCCCGTTGCCCTCGACTGTCTTCCCTTGTTTACATCGTCAGCTGCGTCTGGAAAAATACGATGACGTTTTTCGCGCATGCGCGTACCGACCCTCGCGTGCGGCCGTCGCGTTTTGTTGCCGTCATCATTAAGCTCACAAGTGTGGCTGTCAGGTAATAAGCCACACGTTTCCAAGGGAATTTAATGCTGTTGGGGATAATCGTTCTCAGCATTTTGGAACACATAAAATGTCTTCACTTCTCAAGGTGGATAGTGAAATTAAAACCAAGGTAACGCTTCTCTTTTTGAAACACCGGTCCAGGTACCGTGACGTGTTGTTGCCAATAGCTTGCTAGCGTGTTAGCCACGTTTTCTAGCGTGAGCTGTTAGCCAATAGCCTTTAGCCGCTGGTGAACCGGCTTCTTTCCCGCCTGGTAGATTATAACTCAAACCCCCCAAGTGGCTCCGTACCTTTAGGGTTTGAGGAATTATTTGAAGTTTCTGTTACATCGAAACATGTATAAATGACAGGTGCCCGTTGCGAGGAAATACGATCGAAAGGCCTTAACTGCCCAACGTGCTAGCGTGAGGGATGTAGCCGTTTGTTCAAAACTGTCAGTTCAGTTCCTTTAAATACAACGAAATTCAGCCCACTTCAAAATATAAATCACTCCAACACTTGGGCACATTGTTTACTGGAAAGGTCGATTTGGTCTCTCCTTATTTTCATTCATTCTTTTTTTTCATCGATGCTCTGTGTGTTTACAGGTTGATGCATTTAGGGAACGTATAACTTCCGAGGTAAGTGCCAGTATTTATGATTAAAAACACTCTGTGCTCTTACACAGGTTTGCGTTTCCGCTGGATTGTCCTTCTGGTAAATAAAAGCATTATTTTTTTCTTTCAGGCAGAAGATCTAGTTGCAAACTTTTTCCCAAATAAGCTGCTGGAACTCGATAACTTTCTTAAGGTCAGTTAAAAGGTCACGTTTAATAAAGGATGATGGCCTTATTTGTTTGTCCTGTTGGGAGAGGTTCATAAATCCATGCAGGGTGGTGGTTTGGTCGGTACCCGGCTTGTTTTATGTATGCAGATTGTTTTGCACAGCGTTTTTTCCTTTCTTCCCTTTTTCTTTGCAGGATCCATCCATAAACATACGTGAGCTGAAGGACATCCATTCAGAGATAAACCTGACGGTTCCAGACCCCATCCTGGTCCCACACCTCCACGATGGACTAGAAACAGTGAGACCCACCTGGAAATGAAGCTAAATGTGTTCATGCTCCAGCGCTGAGGTGTGATTTTCCTTCTGTTTCGCAGCAAAATGCCAAAAAGAGAAAGCTGGAAGATGGCGACGGGGCCGACATGGGTAAGGACGGTCCCGTTGGGTAGCGTAAGAGCGTCCTTCGTGTCTCCTGGAGCTTTCTAACGTTCCCGTCCTGCCCCTGTGGTCAGTGGGCGGCACCAAGGTCTTTGTCATGCCTGGTGGGATGATGAAGAGCAACGCAAACCTCGTGGACCTTATTGAAAAGGTCAAACCAGAGATCAGGACGCTTATAGAGAAATGTAACACGGTGAGCAGCAGCCGCCGGGAACACGCACGCCCGCCGCCTGGGCTGCCCGCCGGAACCCTTGTCCTCTGCTCTGCAGGTCAAAATGTGGGTGCAGCTGCTCATCCCCAGGATAGAGGACGGCAACAACTTCGGCGTGTCCATCCAGGAGGAGACGGTGGCCGAGCTCAGAACGGTGGAAGGAGAAGCGGCGTCTTACCTCGACCAGATATCCAGGTGCTTCACCTCCCCTTTGTGTCACGCGGCTCCTGTTGGCGCTCAGCAGCTTCACCTTTACCCTCCGTCCCTCCCCCAGATATTACATCACACGGGCCAAGCTGGTTTCCAAAATAGCCAAATACCCACACGTGGTGAGTACTTTCGTACTCGTAGGTTGCTGGTGAGGTGTCGCACACGCGCGAACCTGCGGCCAGTAAAGGTTGGTTTTCCTGCGAGTGTAAACATTCCCGTTCTCAGGAGGACTATCGGCGCACAGTAACGGAGATCGACGAGAAGGAATACATCAGCTTGAAGATCATAGTTTCTGAGCTCCGGAATCAATACGTGAGTCTCGGTCCGTGGCCTAGCGACGCAGACGCTAGCGCTTCAGAGCTAACTTCCTGTCCATCGCTCGCGTGTCTTCCTCGAAGGTAACGTTACACGACATGATCCTGAAGAACATTGAGAAGATCAAGAGGCCTCGAAGCAGCAACGCCGACGCCTTGTACTGATGTCCGCTCAGCCGCCTCCTCCCCCTCCTCCTCCTCCTCCTCCTCCTCCTCCTCCTCCCTCCATCACCGTATCCAGCTCTCCTCTGCAGGACCACGTCTAGACCATCACCACGAAACAATCAAGCTCAGCCTCCTACAGACAGTTTCATAGTCTCATTTAATGGACAGGTTGTTTTTTTTTTTTATTGTAAAATATTTTTCTTGTTTTAAACCCTTTGAAAATGCAATTATTCTCCCAGCAAACAGGGAGGCATCTCACAGACGACAAGAAGCGCTATGTATTTTTTAATTTTAATTAAACTTTTGTCCTCAGATTTCTGTTACAGTGCTTTATTTGTCTATCAAAAGTGGCTTATTTCTCACCTCCAGGATGTTTTATTCCCTAAGTTGTCTTTTTGCAGCTGAGACGGTTGTTGACGCGTCGCTAACGGCCGTCTGTCCGTCCCCGACAGGAAACGTTAGCAGGTTTTGTTGTCAGCTCACTGCAGACGTTAAACACCTTTTACATGAGACATTCATTCATTTAAATAAAACTTTTTAAACGCGCCTTTTACTTTTATTGTGAGAGCTGGTGAGAGGGTGTAATGCGGCCGTAATGCGCCGCAGCGCCGGCAGGCGGCGCTGCGGCGCCTCTTCTGATTACGGCTGTGTGACGTCATCAAAACCCGCTAATTAGATACCGGATGCTGCGTGACGATGGTCACATGACCTGCGAAGCTCAAAAGAGTGCGGGCGAATGCACGATTGCGTGATTTCTTTATTTATTTGCGTCTTTTTGCTCTGACGCGTCCACGAGATGCGAATTAGTTAAAATAAACGGATCGATCGGTTGATCAACGAACAAAACACACACACACACACACACACACACACACACACACACACACACCAAGATGGAAGGACGGGCTGGAAGCTACACAACAGGGTTATTGTGCAGCCGATGCACAAGCATGAAAGTGTGTAATTCTGCGTTTGCGGGTGTATTGCGCATGCGCAATGACCGCTATACGGATTTAATGCCGTTTTTCACAGATTAACTAAAGTTGTTATTTGAATCTCAAACCTGCTGGTTTTAACGCGTCAACATAGGTAATTATTTAAAAAACACTTTTCAGACTATTTACTTTAGAAGCACATTACTAACTAAACAATTGAACATTTTGTCACATTGCAAATATTCTTTAATAAACATCATGCTAATATCTCTTAATAATTAACCAGGAAAAAAATAATCATAATAATTTCAGGTGCCAGATCAAAGCGAGTTGAGCTGTTTTATCTTTTTCAGAGAGTTTGCAGCGATAAGATCAGTAACTGAACAACAAACAGCTCAGAGTTGATGACCAAATGTTTAAAGCGACGTCAACAGGTTACTGTTGCTCAATGTTTTTGACGCAGTTGTGTGGCGTTAATACACACACACACACACACACACACACACCTTGTCTGCGACTCAGAGCGGAGGCTCGCTGAGATAATGGTCGGAAGAGTTAAATGGTCCCTCTGCAGATAAAGAGATTTACAGATGCTGGGAGGTCACGGGGTCAAAGTTAATGTGTCATCAGGAGGCCGTAAAAATGCTTTTATTCCTCCTGAGCTGCCGTCCGGCCTCGGCCCCGCTGATAATCCAGCGTCCGTACAGGCGTCACCTGACGAGCGCCGGCCCACCAGGCGAGCGCGTGCTGCCATTCTGCCCCTTGAACCTCCATGTTGCTTCTGAAAGTCCCACATAGTGACACTGCCGAGTGGCGCCGGCGTGCTCGGGTTAATGTTTGATGGTTGTTCCCGCCGCAGAATTAATCAAGGTTAGCTTGAGAAACTCCGAGGAAGAGTGATGCAGGAGTGTGTCGGGGGAAAAACAAGCGTGAGGGATCGGGACCGCACGCCTTCGGGCTATTTTTACACCTTTATTTGCTGAAGTCGTCCGTGTCAGAGTCGTCGTCACGCTCCACACACCAGCACGTTTGTCTTTATTTAGTAACAGAAGGTCTGACCAGGAGTAGAAACGCACGGGTGTCTGTTCCAAAAGCACAACTACAGTACAAATATTTCACAGAACCGGTCCAGAGACGAAGCACGAAGGTTGTTAACGGCGGGAAATGGAAGGGATGGACGGAGGTGGGACCAGTGGGATGGGAATCACAGATCCTTGGTGCTGCTGCTCCTCTCCGGACTCCAGCAGAGAGCCCAGGGAACCAACCGGGTCGGGATCAGAAGCGCAACCATGCTCTTAGCAAACGACAGGAAGTAGAAAATCAGAAGATTCTCTGAGGAAAATGTCCACATGTCCCAGAGCTGGAGCAGCAGTAAGGAGGCCGCGATGCGTCCGGTCCTGGAGGCGGAGCCGGGCTTGCTGCTGCTCCGGCTCGGGGGCGAGTGCAGGCCCAGGCCCAGGCCCAGCAGGCTGCCCATGTTCCGCAGGAGGCTGGCGAAGGGCGTGGTGTCCAGGTGCACCCACTCGGGCCTGGCGCACCAGCGCTGGGCCTTCTCCATGGTCCACAGCAGGTCCACGCCCACGGCTCTGAGGAGCAGGTAGAAGCCCACGGCAAAGGAGGTGAGGAGGAGGGTGGTGCAGATGTAGCTCCTCAAGCTGGCGCCGTAGATCCACTTCTGCCTGGAGACGACCTCGGCCACCAGAACCCCTGACACACACAGAAGGGGCGTCGTCAGCGGGCGGGAGGCAAAGGCCCCCCCGTCCTGCTGCAACCAACCTGAAACCATGCCGGCGATGACCTGATGGGGGAAGTGAGCCGCCATGAAGACCCTGGACGTGCAGACCAGCAGCAGCACCAGGCCCATCAGCACCCACAGCAGCATCCGCAGGAACCTGGGCGGACGCGGGAGCCGGTCGGACACGCCCACCGGCGCCCAGAGGGCGGCCTGTGGGCGGGACTCACCTGAACAGCAGGGGGCGACATCGGGTCCTCGCGGCGGAGAGCAGCGCCGTCACCATCACGTACCAGATGGCAGCGGCGCCCATGGCGTGGCCCGAGGGGCTTCCTGGAGGAGACACGGGTCGGTGACAGAAGGTCAGGCCACGCCCACCTCCACCCCGCCCCCACCCAGGGGGCCGAGACACCTGAACCAATGTGCAAGTTCTGCGTCATCGAGTCAAAGTTCTTGGGTTTTGTTGCGAGCGCAAAGATAAAAATCAGCGATTCTGAACCTCCGACGACCCGTTTAAAGTTCCGGCCGGGGCTCAGAAGAGGTTGCGTAATCATTTCTGTAGGCAGATTAAAAAGACTCCATAAAGAGATTAGAGGAGCTGGAGTTTTGACCCGTTATCTCCTGGACGCGGTTGTCAGGCGCTCTCCTGGGCCGAGAGCTCCCTGCACCAGCGACGGAACCCTACCTGGTCCGGTCTCGCAGGTGATGGGGAACTGCTGCAGACTGGGTCTGGGTCCGGCCCCGTAGAAGCGGGTCTCCTGGACCCACCAGTAGGGCCTCTCCCCAAACAGGACCCTGTTGGAGGGAGACGAGCGCCATGAGAAGGGACGCCCCCGGTCTCCGGGCTTCCCCCCCGGTCTCCGCCCCCCCCCCGTACCATTTCAGGACCAGGTTGAGCCAGTCTCCCAGCACCGCCACCCAGACCAGCCGCAGCGCCGTGTCCCTCCGCAGGGGCAACCAGATGGGGAAGAAGAAGAAGAAGGTGGTGTGCAGGTCGGCCAGCGAGGAGGCCAGGCTGAAGACGTCCTGGTAGCCGCCGTGTCTGGTCTGCAGGTAGACGGCCAGCTCGACCCCCCAGCTGTGCACTAGATCCATGGCAGCCTTAGCATGAGGGCGGCGCACCAGCTCTGGGGTATTTAGAGATCTCGCCCCGGCGTGCTGCTTCCCCGCGAGCCCCGCTGGACTTTACTCAAGGCTAGATCATTTGTTTGTCTTTGGGACGGGATCTGTAGCCCTTACGGCCCCGGGCCCCCTCCCTCGCCCCGCCAGATTTCCTAGAAGCTTTTTTTTCTGGGGTTTATCTGAATCAAGTCTGCGCTGAAGCCAACCGCTTGTGAAATAAATTGATCTGGGCTCCGATCGTCTCGGGCAGCTGTAAACATCTCGCTACATTGACGTTGAATCTCCACGACACCTGGATATGGATTCCATTGACGTTCTCAGGAAATGTTGACGGTGGGCCGAGGAGCAGACGAATACATTTGGTTATGTCCTGGACTCTGACCTTTGACCTCCTAAAGATCTCGGGCCGAGATCGGAGGCCTTTTAATGTTGCCTAGCCTCGTCCTACTGTCTGCGTCAGACCTACGTGGGAAAGAAGCTGCTCGGCGGAGAAAAAATGAAGAAACAATAATAATAATAATAATCCAGGAGGGTGCAGTTCCCCCGGTCAGACACAGGGTGGCAGTCTAGGGGATTACACTGTGGTGTGGGCCAGCATTCATGCTGCAGAAGAACATATGCACAGATTTACCTTAATAACAGGGTTTTTCTTGGTTTTTGGGATGGTTACTGGAGGATTATCACCTCCACCAGGAGCTTGAGGTGTAGCTGCTGTTTTTCTGCTGTTTGTGAAAAAAATAGCTCAAATTTATAAATGTGAGGCTTTCGGGTGATGTTCCCGGTTCCAGAGGAACTTTGCCCTTTGATCTCCTGGGGATCAAACACCAAAGGGCTTTGTTCATAAAGCAAGCAGCCGTGTTGCGTAACCTGGTATTGGCGCCGCCTGTGCGTATACGAACCATGAACAACAATCAGACGCGCCTGGCTGGTCGGATGGGAGGCGGAATCTGCCCCTCAACCAGCCGTCCCGAGGCCCAGCGTCACCCCCAGTATTAGCCTTCGCTCCCACCAGCGCTCAGCTAGCTAAAGGCTAAACCCGTTTGCATCGGTCTAACATAGCTCGATGGCATTTGTCGACTTTTCCATTCTAACGGACACAGAAAATGTCTGGTTGTGCAGGTTTGAGGCGTTTGAGCAGCGTCGGACCAAAGTGTCCATCTTTAGTTAGCCGCCACCGCCGCCGCCGCCGCCGTCTTCCACCAGCCTCTAATGATTGATGGTCTTACGTAAGCCGCGATCTGGCCGACCATCCAAAAAGCGGGTGACGTAACCGTCAGAACCCTGAGAAACGTCCCAGGAAGCCTCTGGAGGCGGGCGGGGCCTCGGTGATGTCACAACCGCGGGTCACCGTGAGACATCCTGTCCCCGCTGCGCTCCGCCGCTCAGCCTGACGCCCATTGACGTTTTGTTTTGTCCGTATCAGTAACGGCGTGTTTGTGATGCTCCTGCGGGGTGCTGCTGCTTTATTGCACATGTGCAAGGTCCGAAGGTCAGCGCGAGCATGCGCCGGGACGGTGGCTCCCTCCCATATAAGCCCCGCTGCTGCCGCGGCAACGCTGTTTCCCTCCCTCGCTCCTCAGCAGGCCAGGCTCTCTCGCTCCGAGGCTCTTCGGGATGAACGCTCTGATGGACGCCGTGCAGGCCTTGGGCGTGAGCAGCACCCACTACCTGCAGACCACCTACCCGGACGCCCGCGGCCTGTTCCTCTGGGTCTCCTGGGCGGCGGACCTCCGCAACACCTTTTTCATCTTCTTCCCGCTATGGTTCCACCTGCGCCCGTCGGTGGGCATCAAGCTGATCTGGGTGGCGGTGATCGGAGACTGGCTCAACCTGGTCTTCAAATGGTGAGTCCGGGTCCTGGTCCTGCAGGGACGAGGAGGTGGTCTTCCGCCCGGGTGAACCTCGTCTCCTTGCGCCTCCTGCAGGGTCCTGTTTGGCGAGAGGCCCTACTGGTGGGTCCACGAGACCAGCTACTACGCCGCCGCCGTGCGCCCGCACATCCAGCAGTACCCCATGACCTGTGAGACCGGACCAGGTGACCCAATCCTGTTTGTTGTCTTCTTTGTTTGGCTGCCTCCTGGTCATGTGACCCCACAGACAAGCGGAACAGCCGCTTCCTAATGACTGTTTCTAATTGAGGAATGTGTGTCTCCTCCCTCCAGGAAGCCCCTCCGGTCACGCCATGGGAGCCGCAGGCATCTACTACACCCTGGTGACCTCCGTTCTCGCCCTCCTGACCAGCGGGAAGAGTTCCGCCGACAGACGCTGGTGAGTGTGAGGGCGAGTGTGAGGGCGAGTGTGTTTCCTGTGTCTCGGCGCTTGTTTGCTGTCCTCCGTCCGAAGCTTATCTCTGAAAACAGGCTAGCCGTGCGGTTGATGATTGACCGGGGCAGGTGGTGGGGGGTTGTTTTGATACCAAAACACATGATCCTGAACGCACGTGCGCCTACCTGGGCAGGTACCTGAAGGTGGCTCTCTGGACGCTCTTCTGCGGGGTCCAGGTGTGTGTCTGCCTCTCCAGGGTCTTCATCGCCGCCCACTTCCCCCACCAGGTGGTGGCTGGGGTCATCTCAGGTCAGCGCCGCTCCGCTCGCCCCGCCTGCCGGCCCAGTTCTGCCGTTGACCCGGCTCTCTCCGCAGGTATGCTGGTGGCAGAGGCCTTCAACAGGACCCGCTGGATCTACGGCGCCAGCTTGAGGAGCTACGTCTGCACCACCCTCCTCCTCACCTCCTTCGCCGTGGGCTTCTACCTGCTCCTCAGAGCCGTGGGCGTGGACCTGCTGTGGACCATGGAGAAGGCCCAGCGCTGGTGCGCCAGGCCCGAGTGGGTGCACCTGGACACCACGCCCTTCGCCAGCCTCCTGCGGAACATGGGCACCCTGTTCGGCCTGGGCCTGGGCCTGCACTCGCCCCTCTACACCCAGAGCAAGCAGAGCAGCAGCGGGCGGGCCAGGGCGGCGTGCGCCGTGGCCTCCCTGGTGCTGCTGCACCTGTTCGACTCGGTCAAGCCGCCCACGCACACCGCCGCCCTCTTCTACCTGCTGTCCTTCTGCAAGAGCGCCACGGTGCCGCTGGTCACCATCAGCATCATCCCCTACTGCGTCAGCGCTGCACTCAGCCTGCACAGGAAGGCAGCGTGAGCCTGGACGCTGGGACCGACAGACTGAAGAGCAGAACCTGCTGACGCCGCAGCTCCTCTGCTGGTTCTGCTGGTTTAGATGTTTGTTTGTTCGTTCCTAAAGACTTTACGTACAGATGGACACGGGCGTGAGCGCCCTCCGCTGGTGGGGCGGGGTACACGACTCCTCCCTCGTCCTTCTGGTGGTTCAGGTCATTTTTGGTAACATAAAAAGTAAAAAATGGTGACCTCTGAACCCCAGAGGGGCGGAACCCCAACGACAGACGCTGCAGACCGGAGCCGACAGGAAGTCGGCCTGCAGCAACTCACAGCTGGAACAACTGTACATTCTTCAGAGTATTTTTTTGAAAGTGTTTTGAATATTTTGTAATAATAAAAAAAAACAACTTGAAAAATGAGACCTGCTTCCTGTTTTACACGTGAAGGTTGAAGGGATGCGAGAATTTGGCAAAATCCAGCAGGTTCTTGAGAAGCGTTTACTACTAGAGGCGTTTATAACTATCATATCATTAAATCTTTATGTGTTTACTTTATTTGCTTGTAAAACATTTCAAAGTGAACTCTAGGAGTGAAAGTACACATGATACACAGATTTTTTCACTCACTGACCTCCGGTTCTGATGTTCTGTGCAACCAGTCCGTCTGCAGCCTCCATGCTGGATGGACCCGTCCTCTCGGAGGACACACGTCCATACGTCAGGAGCCGCTGGACATCAGGTCAATATTTGTCTGTCTGTCTGCAAAAAATGTGTCACCGTTTCAGAACTGGGTCAAGACGCAGAGCAAAGCCATTTTCCCACCAATACTCAGTTAAATTCACAGTTTAAATATTGCACTAAAGCGACACTTTTCCAGTCTCTCTGTTGATCCTGCAACTTCTTGTGTACTTGAACTTGGAGACACGTGAGCTGTGCCACACGTTGGTACGCGTCATGACGTCAATGCTCTGTTTTTTTAACCAAAAACCATGAACATTAACCAGTGTCAGGCCTGCAGAGATGGAGCCACCAGCCCTTTGCTCTCAGCAGCAACAAGGTCACGGTTGCTCCGGGCTCTGCACCAGACCTTTGCTTTTATTTGTTTGAAGAAAACTAAAGATGGAAACCGACCAAAAAGCTGCCAAGTTTTAACAAAAATATTTAATCTGCATGCTGGTTCTTTTGCTATAATAGAAATGTTTTTGCCAATTCAGACACTTTAAAAAAAGTGGAGACCATTATCAGCTGCAGTACCACAGGCGGACACGCGGTGGCGGTGTTTTACCAATACGATTAAAACCAGACTATTATTGGACAGAGAGACCTGGAAAGACAAAACAAATAAATGACAAAGGTAAATAGTGAGTTTGCAGACATCCTACACATGTCTGCTCATTAAATTAGTCACTATTTGACCCATCACAGACAAATAAGATGTACAAACTGATACATTTAGAATAATCCTGCGTGAAAAACCATGTTTTGATTTCACTTCATCGATGAAAAACATATTCACACCTTGGGAGAGCCCCAAAACAGAGTAAAACAAAGCTAAAACCAATTCTATCTTGAGGGAAAACCTCCGTAATGTTTTGGCTTTCACCGTTTGTGCCTCCGTTGAACAAACGAAGTGAAACGTCGCTGAGTGGAGGGATTTTGTCTTCAGTAACGATGTTTCAGCAGGACGGAGAGATCAAAGATCTGACCTCTGTTGGCATAAAAGAGCAAAAAGAAACAGAAACAGAAAGAAGGTTGAACACAGTTTATTTTTTTCTGCTTAAATAATTAGTTGGATCATCCAGTGTAGGCTATGTTGGTTGGTCGTACATGTCGGATGCTCGCGGAGGTTGGAGGATAAAACAGGAGGGAACCGGATTGTGGACAAAGTGACCAACGATGTGATTTAGTAAAAACGATTATTGAGCTAAAAACAAGAGCCTCCGTTCTTGTGTGATTAAACGCTGTCAAATAAAATCATCAAACGGTTAAATTGGAAGCGAGGAGCCGTCTGGAACCCACGGAAGCTTCTAGCACACGCGGGGCTGTGAGCAGGTACATTCAGGGACCTTTGGAGCATGGGAACAAAGCATTTCCTACCAGCGTGGATCTGTTCTCGGATCCAATAGGAGCGGTTAGACGGCGGCTTGTGAGCGCTAACGGAGTCGGAGCGGCTCCGGTTGGAGCGCGGCGCCGCTGGAGTCGGGGGCCGAAATAAAAAGGGATCAAAACAAAGTGGCGTCATGCAGCGTTTCTCCAGAAACACGTCCCAGGAACAAAGCGGAAGCAGCTGCTTTCATCCTTTCATGTGGCGGAAGAGCGTCAGGATGCGCCTCCAGGCATTCCGCATCAGCGACCGGAAGCTACCCACGTCCCTCTTCCTGGTATTTAGACGGTGTCTTTTATGTACAACCAAACCGCCGGTTAAAAAAGAGCCGCGGCCCCGCCTGGAGGATCCGGGAGAAGAAACGCAAGCGTCCGACAGAGCGAGCCGTCCGTCCACGGGGAACGCCCGTCTGCCTGATGCTCGGTGACATGCTCATGCGGAAATCGGAGGGAAGAAACTCGGTCTGGTGCTGGTCTTGCTGCAGAATCCATGCGTTGTGAAAGCTTCGGACACGTGATTGGCTGACGGACGAGGCGCCCGGTCCCGTGGACCTCTCGGAGGAGGAGGAGGAGGATGTGGTGGACCTGAGGGGAGGAAAACCCTGGGTGATCTCTGGAGACCAGGAGGTAGGTCCGGGGCGGGGCGGAGGGATACGGCCGTCATGCGTCTCTGCTTCCTACCTGCTCCAGCTGAGCGTCTGGCGTTATGACGGACTCTTCTTCCCTGGTTTCCTGCTGCTTCCTTCATCCTGGAAAAACAGGAAACAGACGGAGCAGAGAGTGAGCGTGGGCCTCGGCCTGAGCGCGACCTGTGACGCCACAGCGGCGGCGGCGGGCTGAAAGAGAGGAGGCGTTAATTGGAACCGCGCATGCGTCCCAACAGTGAGTCCTGCCCGGTGTTAGCTGGGACACCACGGCACCAAATGCCGCACCGGATCCCTTCCAACCCGGATCGGCTCCTTTAATCCTCGACATTCCGGTGCCATGCGGGTGTAAGTGGGCGGAGACACATCAAAACCAGGCCGCCGGTTTGAACGCCAACCTCGGATCGCTCTGTTTTGGGACCGTGTCGGGAGCGTTTCCCCTTCCTCTTGCCCTTCCCCCCGACAGGAGGGGTCAAATCTACTCCTCCCATCACCGCGGCAACACTGGCAGCACCTCCTCGGTGACCACCATGCCCCTGGCTGCTCCTCCTCTCCTCCGTGCCGACCACACGGCGCACCACCTTCCTGATCACCTGTAGGGGGCAGAAGCAGGCGAGGAGGGGTGAGGAGAACCGGCGGGGGGGAGGTGAAGACGGGCGGAGGGGTGGAGCGCCGTTACTTTTCTGGTGACCAGGTTTCCATCCTCGTCTATGAACTGATCCTCCGTCACAGACTCCCTGGGGAGGTTCCTGGCCTCCTCACCCTGAGGTGGAGGGGAGAGCTTTGAAGGGTTAGGACGAAGGAGAAGAGGAGGCTTAGTCCACACACAGCTGCGGGGGTGGGGGTGGGGGGTCCAGGCACCAGCGGAGCAGCCAGACTACAACCGTCACAGCACCAGGAGAGGTTCATGCTCCTCCTCCTCCTCCTCCTCAGAACTCAACACTCTTCTCTTCATGCAGGGCCCCACACACAGCCTGTCCGCGCATCGCCATGGAAACGGCTGCGGCTGTTAAAAAGCCCTCCTGGCCCCCGTGGGCCACGCTCACACACCGAGGCCGCTAGGTTAACCTGAGGAGCGAGGGGCCCACGCAGGGCCCGACACACCTTGACGACGAGGCGTCTGCGGAACACCCTGGTGGTGACGGAGGGCTCCTCTTCCTCAGAGCTGGACGGCTCCACTCTGGGCTTCTCCTGACGAAGGCAGCGCGGATGAGCCGCTGGCCGGGCTCCGCCCTCCCTCAGCCACCGGTCCCGACTCACCTGGGCTCTGGGCCGGGCCCGCTCTCCTCCTCCCTCCGGCCGTGTGCTCGGTCCCGCCGCGCCGCCGCCCTCCTGAGGGGCCTCCTTCCTTGCCTCTTCAGCGTGACCTTCGACCCCTGTGCTGGTCTCCAGCGCGTCAGCCAGACGGTCGGGGCTGGGGGAGAACCAGAAGGAGCCATGAACGCACCCCCCACACACAGGGACCTGTGGGCAGGAACCCTGGAGCCCTCCTCACCTGCCCTCCTCCGCGGGGGTCTGGCCTGGGCCCGTTGCCAGGGCGACCGAGCCGGCCGCCTGGCCTCTCCACCCTGGAAGTGAACACACATCCTTTTCTGCCTGGCGCACTTGCTCCAGGATGGCTCTGACCCCCTCCTCCGTCATCTCCACGTCGTCCAAGCCCCCCTCCAGCTTGATATCCTCCAGCAGACTCCTCAGCCTCTCCTGGCTCATCTCCTCCTCCTCCTCCTCCTCCTCTTCCTGCAGTCCATTCCCATGACGTCGGTCGGAGGTTCTGTCCTCTCCAGGAGCTTCCAGAACTTCCCCTCTCTCTGTCTCCTCTCCTTTCTCCTCCGTTCCCTTCCTGGATTTCTCCGCTACCCTCCGGTCGTTCTCCGGCCTCTGGTGGGGCTCCAGCCTGGCCGCGTCCTCCCGTTCCTCGCCGCTCAAAGCTGTGTCTTCAGCCTCGGTGATGGGGGCTCCTGGGGCGAGGAGGTCCTTGCTGGAGGTCTGGGTGATGGAGAGGTCGCTAGGCCTAGCTAGCGCGGTCTGGCTAAGGGTGTCTGCGCTAGGGTCGCCTTCGCTAAAGAAGTGGTCTGAGCGCAGGGGAGTCGGGGGCTCGTAGCTCAGGTCAGAGGGGGTTTTCAGCTCCAGATCTATGCTTTGGTATCCTGGTGGGACGGCAGGAGTAAAGGATTAGAGGGGAGGACGAGGAGGGAGGGGTGAAATAAAGGAAAGTGGAGGGGAAACGGTGGGAAAGATGAAACGAGAAACATCTCTCACGTTTGAAGACGAGCGTGTTTTTCTCTCAGCAGTCGGACGGTCGGCTAGCACCTGTTTGGACCACTTGGTGGCAGCAGAACGAGCGAACGCTTCAAGAGAACGGCGCTATCGCTACAGGTTAGCAGCAGACGCGCAGAGCGAGCTAACCCTGAACCAGACCCTGATCAGGTGACCAAACGGTGCTGCCGCCACAAATCCAGCACCGCGCACGCACGTCTGACTCTGAGAGAAAAACCGCAACAGAGATGCTGTGAGCAACGCAGAAGAAGAGCTGACACACACAAGAATGGCACACGCGCACACAGAAGTCAGGCTAACGTGCAGCGTTTCTCGTAAACTTCAGAGGCTTCAGCTGCAGCGGAGGAGGAGGAGGAAGAGGAGGAGTTTTAACTTTAGAGGTTCCTAAATGTAAACTTCAGGAACGGAGCGATCCCGTCTGAAGTAAGGAGGGACACCAGGAGGGAGCGGGGAGGGGGGGGAGTGATGAGGAGGGGGGGTGCAGAGGGGGGGAGATGGAGGAGGAGAGGGTGAAGTAGCAGAGAGGCTTGTGAGAGTAGGTGAGGTGGGAGGAGGAGTCAGAGGAGGAGGACAAGGAGGTGGAGGAGGGTGAGGAGGAGCAGGAGATGCAGGTCGGGGAGGAGGGCAGAGAGCGAGAGGAGAGGAGGGCTGAAAAAGGGCCGGGGGGAAAAACTGACCAGCAAGAGCTGGAGGGGAGAAGAACAGGGAGCCGACAAACGGGCTCCTGGGGGAGGAGGAGGAGAGAGGAGGAGAGTACGGCAGAGTGAAGAAATGAGGGAGAACCGGAGCAACGGGCAGGACGTAGACAGGAGGAGAGATGGGCGGAGAGGGGAAGAGAAAGACAGAGGGGGGAGACGGGAAGGCAGGAGACGAGGGGAAGGAGAAAAAGGGGCTGTGAGAAGGAGGAGAGGAGACAGAAAGAGAGGAGGGAGCAGCGGTCTGGGGAGGTGAGACAAAGTGAGGAGGACAAGGACACGATGGAGATTTGAGCTCTGGAGCTGACATCATCACCACAATCCACCAGAGACGGAAGAAAAAGACGAGAAAACAATGAAAAACAGAACAATGCAGAAGATGAGCAAAGACGGATGAGCGGTGACTCCTAGGCTAACTTCTACGCTAACAGAGAGTTAGCTCCAGAGGGATCTGGTTCAAAGAAACGAGCGGCAGGAGGTGCTGTCTGGTTGGTGGAGCGGGCGGAGGAGCAGCTACGGCTGAATCCTGAAGAGGCTCAAGTGAGTAAAAGCCAGGGGTAAAATCAGCGGATTAGCAGTGATTAGCGCTAACGGGAGGTGTAGGAGTTAGAGGAGGAGCAGCAGCAGGAGGAGGAAGAGGAGTCTGCTGAAGCAGGAAGGAAGCTTGGAGGGAACCAGGAGATGGCAGCTACAGCGGTGCCAAAAACAGTGTCACACAAGCATCACTACACACGTTAAAGGTGGAGGAACAGGCTCCGCCCCTCACGGTGGAAGGCTCGTTTAGGCTCCGCCGCTGCACGCCTGTTCTTATTTCATCGGTGCTTTTCAGCGTTTTGACAGGTGAAGGTTCAAATCCTGATTTTCCTGCTCCAAAAGAGCCTAAATGAGCCTTGAGGGGACGCCAACACATCAGAGCAGGCAGCCGCTCACACCAAGCTAAAGCCGTGCACATCCAAGAGTTCCATTAAATCACTTCAATGTTCGTTTTGGTAAATGCAAATATAGGTTTGGTCAGTCTAAGAGCATTCTGGGTAATGGAGATACCCGATTTTGAGCAGGTAAAAGAACACCAGAGTAAATAATTAGCATTGCAACTCAAAAATTCAGTTTTGGGGTTTTTTTATGCAGATTTGAGCGATTAATGTTGCCAATTGTCAGACTGGGACGCTAACTGAACACAAACATTTGCTTGTGTCTGATTGGTTCTGCCTTAAATGAAAGCGAAAGAAAGAGAGAGAGAGAGTGTTCAGCTAGGGTGGACTACACTTTACCATCGGACTGATCCGGGAATACTGCGTTATCATCGGCAAAGCAGCGAGTGCCTGAAATGTTACCGTAGTCAAATATGGGCCCTTCCAGCAAAGTCACAATATCCAACCGATTGATCTTAGTCAGCACCGCCGTTAAAGCGTCCGCTGGAGACAAGAGAGAGACAAATCACATGGCACCGTGGTTTTCCCTTGAAATCTACTCGTGTGGCGATGTCCGGCCCTCCAGGATTTTACACTCTTTTGGCAGAATGTTGGCGAAAGTTGTGAAAGTACAATAAAAAGTTCCAAAAAGAGTTTTTTTTTTTTTTTTTTTACTAGGAACAGAGTCCACGTGGAGTTGCACACGTTCCTGGAGGGACCGACGCCGCGCTATCTGTGGACGCGCTGCTTACTTGTGGCGTTTTTACCATCCCTGTGCACCCATTTCTTTAAAAGCATGAAGCTCTGAGCTGTCAGGGAATTGGGATTCTCCACTCTGATGAAGTTGATCTCTTCCACAGAGAAATCCAGCTCCCTGGCCAGCTCTGGAACACAAACGGAATCAGGTCAGGGCACAAGCACACCAGGCTCCGCCAGGGGGAGCTGTTTCTCAAGCAAAAACCTCTTGGAGTTTACCCGCCGTCTCTACAAACAAAATGAACCTGTTCATTGTGATATCCTTTTTTCACAGCAGCAGCAGAGGATGGCGCGCTAAGCAGGCTATCCTGGAGGTTGTGGACTTACCAGTCCAGCTGAGTCCCAGGTGATCGGCTACTATCGCCATCCGGAGGTTGGTTCGCTCACAGGGGCTCTGAGGGCCTGTCCGGGGGGAGGTGGGTACAAAGAGTCACCAGGTGATAATGAGTCAAAACGCTAACTTTTATATATTGACACGCAGATTCCTTTATAAAAATGGGATCGTGAACTCAAAGTCTGTCTGTGTTTATTCTGTTAGTAGACTAACTTTAGCTCACTGTCCCAGGTTTCACATCGAAAGGAAAGCATTTTTGTTTTTCTGGCCAGACTCTTCTCAGTGATTCAGCTGGAATGATGAAATATTTTAAAACAATCCAGAAAGAAACCAAAAAAACTGACAATAAAATAACAACTTAATTTAAAAGGTAAAACTAAATTTAGGGCCCAATGTTGAGAACTGGATTAGCTGCTTTGTTCAATCATCCTGGGAAACGTGTGGCCAAAAAGTTGGTCTGTAGCAGTATCAGTATCAGTATTAGCAGTAAGTTCAGCACATGTGACTAACATAAACTACATTCTACCATCAAACACGCCCCCCCCAACACTCGCAAAAGCAATTCAAGGCTTCAACTTGAAATCAAATTCACTGTGCCTGGAAATCGGCGAGTTCTGCCAATGAGACAACAGCGTTCCGTTGATTAGCAGGTTTCGCCTTTGAATCGTTTTCGCTGTGTTCTGTAGAGTAAAGGAACAACCAAACCAGGCAAGCAGACCGAAACAGGCACAAAGGCTTTTTTTCCTGAACCGTTTGCGTTGCGACCAGGTCTACTGTGAAGCGCCTGATGTGTGTTTGAGGTATTTGGTTAGCCTGCAGCTAACCTCGAGCTTTTAAAAGGAACACAGACTTGATGTTTCACCAGTCTACTTTGGTGCTAACGTTTAAATTGGAGTTGACGTAGCTAACACAACTGGTAATTCTGAGTCTAAATTCCCTATGCTGGCAAACACGAATCAGACTGCGTAAGCTAACTAAATGCTACAATAGTGTAGATTTTTCAATTCTGCCACGTTAAATCTGAACCCGACAGCACAGGACAGATAACAAGAACAACAAAAAGAAGAAGTGACAGCTACATTTACGTCACAAAATCACAAATCACCCACAACAGCTACATGCATCTCAGAAAGATAAAGAGCGTTTAGAAAGAGGTTACAAACTAGTCTGGTTCTCTGTGACCGGAGCCGTGATTGGTTGATCACCCTGATTCCCTTCCTCCTCCTCCTTCTCCTTCTGTTCCTTCTTTCCATGTGATCGACTACTCTTCCTCTTGCTCCTCATCCTCTCACTGCTGGCCTGCACACCCTCAGCCCTCACATCTCTAGGAGGTGGTGTTGATGTGGTGGTGCTGGTGGAGGTGGGGGTGCGTGGAGGGCAGGGACCTCTAGAAGCTCTACAAAGGGAGGTGTTCCTGGCACTGCTGTGTCTGTGGGTCTCTTCGCCGTCTTTGCCAAGTGATTTCCCTTTAACGTTGCTTTGGTCCGAAACACACACTGCCCGGCTAGCGCTAGCGCTAGCTCCCCTCCTAACTTTTGTGGTCACCGCTGTACTTTTTCTCTTTTCTGTTGTGCTTCTTCTACCTGGGGAGTGGGTTAAACTGGGCCTGTGATCAGTGCTGGGTTTGCCTGAGTCTCTAACAGCCCTCCCAGTAAAAGACCTGGGCCCGACCTGTCTTTGATCCGGTAAACCAGACGGGCGTTTTGCATTCTTCATTACTGGAATTTTAGACTTTGGAACTTCTTTTTCAAAAGGGTCTAATCTATTCTCGACTGTCTGAACGACACATGCCTTGCCACTTTTCTCATCACGAGGCTCGGGTTTAACCATGTGTTGTCTTTGATTCCACAGTTTATTGCTACACACCCTCACTGGCAGACGAGATTTGCATATTTTGTCTTTGACATTTTCAACGGCAATATTTGCTATTGCTACATTGCAGTCCTCTACCTGGCTGACAGATGCTTCTGTTCCATTGACCTCCTCCAAAGTGGGTCCTAAGCAGGACAAGTTTAACACAACAGCGCCACTCAGACTGACATCTGAATGGATCTCGGTGGTCTTGCAACTGGAACTGTTGCTGCCTGTAGCGGGGCTGCTAATCTCCTGAGAAGGCGCAGAGTAAATACCTCTGCTTTGATAAAAAGTGCTTTGTTTATTTGGGTTCCAATCCAAAAATTCCATGTGTTTGGATGGACCTGAGGGAAATTTGTAATCTGATGGATCTATGATTGTTAATGTGTTAAAAGTGCAACACTGTTTCTTTTCCTCAGAATTTAGGGAGGTCACCGCTCGGGAACCATCAACAGTGCCTGATACGTTACAGTCAGAACTGCTATTGGAAGAACTTGAGGTGTCATTTGCTAAACACTTGAGCCCTGATCTGAAAGTGGAGAACTTTAGCTCAGTGCTGGACGCCGAGTCTCTACATGTCGTGTAACTACCCGTCACATTTGATATGTGTAGCTCGACTGTGGTGGTGTGAGTGGGAACCTGAGGAGTTCTCAGGGTATCTGTGGGATCCTGAATGTCAAATTGCTCACTATCCTGTGAGAGGGCATCTATCTCCAGGTCCCTGACCCTGTACCTTCCAGCCGAGAAGTAATGCTCACCAATCTGAAAAAACTGGAGTCTCTCTTCCACCATGTCCCTCTTGCTCATGTCAATTGCACCACTGCGTGTCATCTCAAACATCTTCCCTTCATGGAAGGGGAATGGGTTTGGCTCGCTCGTTGGCGTGCTATCGTCCGTTGGAGTTCGGGCCGGGGTAGTGTCTGGCGTTGTGGCCTGCGACTGGTCATCCACCGCCAGTCCGAAAGGCTTAGGCTCACCCTCGCCTCCCTGCGGCCCTCCAACGTGAACCACTTCTTCTCCACCTTTACTGGGCCACGGGTCAAAGTCCAGTCCTTTGGTGGCAACAGTCTTAAAAGGAGAATTAAAATCCTCTCCTAACTTGTAACTGAAGTAAGCGTCTGAAAATCCTTCCTTACCTGATGGTTTCTGGTCCTGACATTTAACCTCACCAGGACTAACACCATCATCCTTTTCACCTTTTGAAGAGAAATCATTTTTCAAAAGTTCTATCTGACATTCTTCTGGGCTTTTCTCCTCTTCGATCACTTCCAGCTTGGTTGGAGGGAAAGAATGGTCCGACGACCTGAAGGTGTCGGTGGCCCACACGTCTCTCCGACTGTTGGGAAGCCCAAACAGTTGTAGGTCTGCTTCCTCGCACAGTCCGTCATCCTCGTCCTGAAGCTCATACCCGTCTAGCGAGTCGATCTCGGTTGCGTCCGTGTCATGAGAAAATTCGGCTGTGGTGGCGATTGAACAGTCTGTGATTGATTGGTCATTTCCGTTTTGTTCACATTCATAGTCCTCTCCTTGGCCATTTGAACCTTTATAACCGTTGGTACCGTCGAGCGGTTCCTTGTCATTTCCATTTTTATCATGCTTTTTGCACTTGGATGTCTTTCCTTTCTCCCCTTTCTTCTCTCCCTCCTCCTCCTCCTCCTCCTCCTCAGGAGCTTTGGAAGTAAACTTCTTACTGGGAATGGGTTGAAAAATTGACTCGTCGTCCCCCCGATCGGACTCGTCATCATTTGACTGACTGTCATCTGCACTTGGAAGCACCGGGGTGGGGGGCTGGATACGTATGATGGGCTCAGTCAGAAGATGCTTGTCATGTTCCTCCTGTAAATTCACCTCCATCATCTCAGTCTCCGTCTCCGAAGAGGCGCAGGAACCTTTCCTTTCCGCATCAGAAGTTTCTGAAGAGTCCAGAGGAGGAGGCGGGGGGAATTCGATATATGCAATACCTTTATCCCTCGAGGCTTCTCGATGTACCTGTCCTATCGTTTCATGGTTCCTGCTATCAGCTGTTTTTTCGACTTGGTTGATATTTGGCTTGTTATCAATGGTTTTTAGTTCTTCCCTGTTAGCATTAGCAAGGTCTGCCTGGGTGGAGGGAACTACTGCTTCTGTCTGTCTCTCTCTAAAAGACAGAACATCTTTACCTTCATCTTCCTCTGACTCCTCACATACCTCCATAATGGGACTGGGTTTCCCCGGCACGAATCCCATAAAGCCGTCGGGCGTCTTGGAGGTGAGGTCGTAGCTGACCTCCTCAGAGCTGGGGGTCTCAGGTGTCACAGGGCTTTTCCCAGAACTGTCTATGAAGGACACCTGCTCCATGGTGTCGTCATCGGGGCTAATTGGACTAACTGTTGAGTTTGTGGTCTGCTTGACTGCGTAAAGGGACCCTTTTGCCTCTCTTTCTGCCTGCCTTCCCACCTGGACGCTGACATATACAGGTAGGGTTTTGATGCCCCTGAAGTTCTCCTTGGTTACAGTAGTCGGAGGTGTTAGGACTTTTTCCAGCGCCTCTCTTGGGCTGGGAAGGTTGTTAAAGTTGGAATCTCTGGGGGCGTTATCTAGAATCTCAAACGTCAAAGTTTTATCTGTGTTCACAGGCGTCTCTACGCTTTTCTGGGTTTTGCTCTTGGCTGTTGTGGGAATCTGCACTTTAGTTACCGACTGTTTCTTTGCGAGCTCGGTGACTAAAGTGGAAGACGATTTTACAGGAATTTGGGATTCTGCCTTTTTCCTAAGGTTTGTGTTTGTAAGTTCAGTGTCTTTTTGGGGCCCCTGGGTTACAGGTTCTCTGGAAGCAGTCTCACGTTTTGTCACCCAGTTGTTCTTTTCACCATCTTTTTCTTGGAGCAGGGTTGTGTTTTGATTGAAATGATTATTGCTATCCTTACGAGGGACTTTGCATGTCTCTGTTACCTGATTTCGGCTTTGCGGGGACTCCGGTGGGACATTCTTGTTTGAAAATTTGTCTTGGGTAAATTTGCCCACTTTTGCTGTCGACTTGCTGCCATCTGTGAGAGGACACGTGTCCTTTATTGGGCTAATTTTTTCCGCCGTTTCGGATACCTTCGAGACCTTACCTGCTGATGAATACTGATACACTGGCAGTTTGCTCTCCTGTAATTTTTTTATCGAAGGTTTTGGTTGAACCGGAGGGGGAGTTTTTACTGGACTAGACGCACTTTGTTTTTGAGCAGCAGATTCAAACTTCATTCTCGCTGCACTGACTTTGGAGGCTGAGTACTCAGACTCACTGGTTTTGCTCTCTTTTTGGATGGTTTCCTTACTGGCATGAACAAACATGCCTTTCTGAGGGCTGCTCGGTACACTGACACTTTTCTTTTCAGGTGTGCCAGTACCACCAGATATTTTACTAACCGAAGGCTCCCTGAGCATACTTTTGCCAGTGCTCTCATCGCCCATTTTAGGTTTCTGCATCGTTCTCTCGGGACTACTGCGTACCGAACTCGGCCAGGACCTGGGCTCCTTCAGCTCTCTTCTCAGAGGCTTTTTTTCTGGGGACTGAAGCTCATCGTTCAGTTTTTCTGTTTTGTCTCGGAAGAACTGAGACACCTCACACAGTTTTTCCTCGGCTTCCTTCACAGTTTGGTCCACCCTGTCCTCATAAAGGAGCTTATCCCTGCTTCTGTCTTGCTTATCCTCTGTAAATCTCATCCAGACCGCATGTTTGGGACTTCCCTGTTCTGTGGAGTAATGAAGCACTGTAACTTTATCAAACTGAGATGGCTCGTCTCGTTGTAGGAATTTACCGGATTTAGGGGACCCGTCTTTTGACAATTTGGAAACAAATTCTTTTTTAGGGCTTCCTTGCTGCTGGAACTCTGCACCGCTCTGTCCAGAATCCAGGTGGTGCTTTTTGTCAGCAGCTGAGGCGGAATCGTCCAAGTCAGAATATGACAATGGCGTATCGAGTTTCTCTGAGAGGAGCACTTTCTCAGCAAAATTGTAAGTCTCGCCTCTGATTTCTGAAAGCTCATCATCACAATACTCAATGGAGTGTTGGCTTAGCAGTTTCAGGGCTTTGTATGAATCATCTGCTATGAGCTGGGCAGAACTTGGGCGGCTGTCCTCCTCCTGTGACACCGGGGTGTTGACACGAGATTCTAGGAAAGAAGGCAGGTATTCTTCTGCAGCGAGCTCCTCCTCTTCTTGCTGGAGCTCATCGAAACCTGTAAGTTCCTTAATTCCGTGGTCTCCCTTATAGACGTAAAGCTCTGGATGTTTTTTGGTTTCCCTGATGATGACCTCAGTTGGCTCTGCTGTGCTGTGGCCCTTTTCAATGTGAACCTCGATTATCCTTTCAACCTTTGGTTTGGACTTAACATCTCTGTCAAGAAATCTAGGAGTCAGCTCGTCCCCTTTGACGGAATCCTGGTTGGATTTGTGCTCAAAAAGGCCTGCCAGCTCCTTGGAAGGGTCCCGACCTGACTGAAAGGCTTTCATGAGATCCCTAACTGACATTCCTTCCTCTACCATTTCTGTGCCATCGGTTAGCGAGGGTTTGTGATAGACCATTCTGGTGGTAGTTGTAATGTGAGTTTCCTCTTTCAGACACAGACTTTTGTTTATCATGGAGTCCTCCTCTGATAATTTCATATGCAGGGCTGTTGCAGCTCCTGTTTGCAGTGCGTCAGGCTCTGTGGACGCAGTAGCCGATGCGGCCTCCATCACAGGTGAAGGTTCGCAAGCCTCGTCCGACGGCTCAAAGCTCCTAATGTGGACCACTTCAGTCCTGGTCTCAGTAACGCAGGGCGGGATCGGGGACTCGGTGAACAAAGGCTTTGGTCCTGTGCTCTCTGCGCTCTGAGGAGCCGAGGGCGTCTTTTCGCTCCTCGTTTCAAACCCACTGTCTGACAGGGGACTTTTGTCCTGCTCATGGGAGAGGTCTTCAGGTGATTCCAGGATAACATCGGTCCCCTGATAGGACTCAGCCAGCCTGCTTAGATCCTTCTCTGATGGAGATCTGGTCATGCCCGACACAGGTGGAGGCATTTTCAGTTTGTGCTCTTGTATTGACATAGATGGTTTTAGAACTCTTTTCAGCTTCTCTTCCCCTTCCCGTTTGGTCTCTTCCTCATACCTGGATTTCAACTCCGCCATTTTGGAGAGAGAACTCGCGCCAATGTCATTTGTTAAAAAGTCTACTACCTGAGCTAAGTCCAACTCTTTGCTCGACTGGCGCTTGAACAGGACGGTGCTTTCATCCTGTGGAGGGTAATAGTCTGAGGGGACACTCATTTGTGCCTCCTCAATCTCATCCCTGGAGAATTCTTCCCATTCATCCTCCGACACCGTGTCTTTGCTGTCATTCATGATATTTTTCTGTAAAATCTCGCTAACCTTCACCAAATCTTCTTTTACTCTCTCCACTAGAGTAAAAGGCTCCTCATCCTCTAACTTGGGCTCCTTGGGAGTACCAGTATTTGACGTTTGGACGGTTTTAGCTGCCGTCGGCGTATCCGTCTGAAGAATAGCCGTCATTCTGATCAGGTCTTCTTTCATATCTGCAACATCTTTGAGTATCTCCTGACTGGAAGGTGCAGCTGGGTGGATGACAGGAGGTGTAATAAATGGAGGAGACTTCACTTGGGACTTTATCTTCGACACTGTGACGCAGGAAGACAAAGGTGAGGAAAATGAAGACAAGGCACGAGGAGCGTCGGGCAGTACCATTTTGAGAGACCCTGGGCCTGGTTTGACAGGAGTCTCTGGAATGACGTTGACTAAAGAATACACTGGTACGGTCATGGTGCTTGTCATGGTCGCAGGAATGGTTCTTACAGAATCATAGGCTGAGCCTGACGTTACAGACCTGCGTGAGGACGACAGGGATTTGAGCGTGCCGTAACCTGACACAGAATGGGAGTCTATGGCTTCGTTGAGAGCTGCACTGACGGTGGAGGTCGCTGCCTGGGTGGTGGCCTGGATCCTCTCCTGCAGGCTGCTACTTCTCTCTGACAGCTGGCGAAAAGAGGGAGAGGATGGTGTGGAGGAGGACGACGGGTGTCTAACCGGCGAACCCGATCCATTCATCAGCTCAGAGGAAGCCATGGTTGTCTGTCCGGCTGAGGAAAGGGAGGAGGGTGAGGATTTCCCTTTTTGGGCAGAGAGCCCCAAATCTACAGAGGTTCTTAAAGAGGACAAGCTGGAGACACTTCTGACGGACGAGAGCATGGGAGCCCCTGGGTCCGCTGCTCCAGGCGCAGTTCGTAAAGTCAGGTTGGGGTTGTACATGTTGTAAGGTGACTTTGTAGTGGCTGGAGCAGAAACAAGAGCTGAGGGTACAGAACCGTTGGGCACTGAACGAATTGGAGACGCCACGTATGAGGAAGCAAGGCTTTTTACAGGGGCGGGGTCTGTGGAGGCCAAGCTGGCAGACCCTTGGATGGGGTACTGACTGAGCTGGGCAACAGTTTTGATGGGGGAAGGCATTTTTCTGTAAGATCGGGTGGGGGAGGGTGTGGATTTAACTGGAGATGCCAAAGTAGGTGCTGGTGATGGAGTTCCGTGGGGGCCTTTGATAGTTGCAGGGGAGGCAGGTGATGTGGAGGAAAAGGTCCAGGGAGGTTTCAATGGAGAAGCAGCTGGTGGGCCTGCCGGTGAATCGGCAGTGACGAGGGAGCCCCCCATTCCGACGAGGGGCCTTGTTTGGACAGGGACGGTAGCAGGAGCAGTCGACCATGGTGAGTAAGTTCTGGTTGGAAAGATAGGTTTGTGAGGGTAACCAGTAGGCAGTGTTCTTGCTGTTGTGCTCCGCTCAACTGCTGTTTCTTCGGATGGATGGAAATAAATTAAATTTTAAAAAGAAATGGAAGAATAAACAAAAGGACGTGGTGTATAAAAAGTGAAAGTAAGTGAGGGGAGAAGAAAACGTGAAAAAAAGAGATCAGAGGAGGGAGAGTTGGTCAGTGAGGCTTTTCTGATATCAAGGAGGGAAAAAGCAGTTTAAAGACGTGTCCACATAAGATACTGTGTGCAGATGGATTCAGAATGTAAGGCGATGAGACGAGAACAACATAATGAACAAACTAAACAAAGCACACGTAATAGCAAAGAAAATGTCCTGAAGACTGATGGCAGTGACGTCCGAAAATGGCAAGATGCTCCAGGATAGATACAACGTCTCTCTTGGGACTTGAAAATCAGTCCAGCGTCAATTTTAATTTATTTTTTTATTTAAATAGTGCCTTTTATCTGTTTTCAGGTGTTATGTAATGAAAAACAACCCAAATATAATTTCAGCTCAAAAGAACAATCAAGCCAAGGGCTCCAGAAAATCCTTTCCAAGTCTTGGCTCGTTCAAGCGGAGTGCATAAAAACACAAACCAAAACTGAACGAAAGCCCTTCCAGCATGCATTTCTGTCTCACAAAAAAGCTTCCAGCCACCAACACAAAAACAATAAAAGCAAACACAAGTTTAACTTTGACCTGCCCAACTGCCAATGACGTCGTGTTGGCAAGTCAAAGAAAAAACCGAAAACTCAGCAGTGGAAATCATCCAAAGCACCCAGAGGAACAGCTCACACTGTGGGCAGGCACAGCACACACACACACACACACACACACATACATACATAACCACCTTTGATTCATGCAAACAAACAAAAAAAAAACACTGCGTGTGAACACTGCATTTTATGTAGGATGAGACATTTGTAACATTTAATCAGTCAAGTGTAACTACGGACGCGCCGTTAATCAACTAATCATTAGCCTAATTAGACTGAAAGGCTTTGTTAGTGAAAATGTCAAACTCACTCAGTGCAGGCTCGGCCAGATAGCTGTAGCGCTTACGTAAGGCTAGGGATGCAAAGGTATGACGTCGCTCTGGTTTTTCAGTCTGCAACAATAGCAAACAACACATCAGTTCCAGATCACCCTGATAATGTCGCTACCAGCACAATTTGGCCATGAGAAGTTTCCAACTAAAGCAGCGCCTAAAGACCAGCAGCTTGGGCCGGCTAAAGTCAGGCGGAGAACGATTTAAGGGGCTGTTTTTGAAAATACTGCGAATCCTCATTTAAAACGCCGCGGATGTGGACCAAACAGTGGAATCTCCAGTCTACCAAGCAAGCCTGAGTGGCTAAAGCAGAAAGAATAAGGCTAGGATGATGAGGGCAGGGCTGCGCATGGTGGGGAGGGTGTGCTTTACCTCGTCCTCGGCATCGGACTCCGCTTCCTGGTTTCCAAGATGCATTGCAGAAACGGGGGTGTAACATAAAGGAAAGCAGGGGGGAAAAGAAACATCAGGGTGTGAAAAAGGAGTGATTTACAAAAGCTTAAGCTCAGAGGAGAAGCCACTCAAACAAGCAAACAAAACAAAAATGAGGATAAAGCTCCAACATTCAGCAGCAAAAACAGCAAACGATGGCACAAAAAGCCGTCTGATGATAAAGCCTTTTGCACCCTCGCCTCAGCCAAAAGCATGTCAACCAAATCAGAAGGTACAGAACGAAACAGCCACCAGCAAGGTTCCACTGAGGAAAAGCTTTAAACAGATAAAAGACACGGTGGTGGCGCTCTGGCCAAAGTCTTTCATCGATGGGCGTCATTGGGGCCCGGACTGCCCTAACCATGACCGTGGTTATGGAGGTGACGACACGACAATGAGCTCACGCCGCCTTACCTTCCTGGCGGAGGGAAGCGTGATGTTCAGGTTGCAGACAGCCGTTTGCGGGAGGCCTTTGGTGGGCTTGCACTCCTTGAGGAAGGTGAGCCGGCCACAGGCTTCCTGGCTGGGGTCTCTCACCTGGGGAGAGGAGGTCGTTGGCAACGCAAACCTTCACTCGCTCTAAAAACACTCTTTTGGTCTCTTTTTTAAAACTGCCCAAAAGCAGAGGACACAGGAGTGGTTGGACTTTACTGAGACGATCGATCATGTGCTTTTCTAGCAGCAGCAGAGGGACCGAGTGTTAGCTCGACAAATATTGGTTCTGATCAGCAGCACCTTGACGCAGAAGGGCAGCCGGTTCTCCTTGAAGGCGTAGAAGTTCAGAATCAACTGCTGACCGGTTTTAGTCAGAGGAGTCAGGTTTCCATAGCAATCCACATAGATGGGTCTTCCCTCCAGGACCTGGGAGCCACAACATGCAGTTTACAGCCTGTCCGAGTGTGTGGGTGTGTGTGTGTGTTTGAACATTTCCTCCAAATACAAGCTGGCGTGCCTCTATGTCTTTGCTCCGGGCCACCTCCTCAAAGTTCTCCTGCTGCTCCAGAGTCTTGTCCACCTTATCGTCGGTCATGCAGAAGCACCTGAGCCTGGACTCCACGTGGTCGTTCATCTTGGCAAACACCACGAACTTGGCCATGTAGGGCACGCAGATCAGCTCCCTGTAGAGCTGCGTGGCCAAACCCACCGTCTCCGGGATCTGGTGGCAGTCGGCGAGCCAGAACCTGCACGGCGGGGATGAGGATGAGGAGCGGAAGGACGCTCGCGGGGCTAAAGATGAAGGTGTTGCGTGCGCCTCACCTGGCTGAAACATTGGTGGTGAAGGAGACGCAGTCGTTGACGAAGGTGAGGGGGGTGGTGCCGGTGATGTCCTCCCACTGAGCCGGGGACGTCCCACCTGGCAGACGGACGTCGGTGTCAAACTGCTGCTGTTCTCTTTTCTGGTTGGCTCGTATCTGCGTTGACCACACCCACCTGTGATGCTGCAGAGCAGGCGGAGGCACGGTGTGCTGTCTCCTTTGTAGCCATTGGTTAGCCCCTCCCCTGACAGAGGCGGGACCGGGATCGTCATGGTGATGGGCTTGTGGAACTTCCTTCTTCTAGGCTCCACGGTAACGATGGGGCTGAAGGTTGCTCGGTTACCAAGGATCTTCTTCACCGTGTCTTCAGGCACCGGCTGGGCCTGCAGGGGCGTGGACGAGTCCGTTTATGTGGTTTGAATTTTTTCTTCCATAATCCTGAGCATCGTGCGTCTCACCTGCAGCCCAACTTTGATCTTCTTGGTCAAGGCCCCCTCGGGGAAGGAAGCCTGAACCAACGCGACGCTCCGACTGCGAAGGGTTCCTCCCTCCGGGCCCATCTGGTTGGTCTCCTGTCGGATTCGCGACACGACGGCAAAGTATTGCGGGAAGTCCTTGGTGATGATCCGGCAGATTCTCTTCCTCTCCAGCTCCTCGGGACTGTCCAGTTCTACAGGGAGGAAAAAACCCCGATCCATAAGTGGGATGCGTCGGAACGAGCCGGCACGCGCAGGAAGCGAGCGAACCTTCGTCCATCCCAGCCAGGAGCTGGACCAGGTTGTCCGTCTTGCAGTCGTACAGGTGTTCTTTCCAGGATTCGCCGTTTTCGCTGCGGAGTATGATCAGTTCCCGCTCCTGGCCTCGCATCGAGCCAAAGTGAGGGATCTCCACAATCACAGGCCTGACGAGACACAAGAGAGAAGGAATCAAAATGTAGGAGCCAACATCCTGATCCTGAGATACGATTTACGATGCCGACGTAGACGTTAGCGGCAAACGCCAGTGACAGCCGTGTTTTGGTGCTGCAGCTGGATGGGACATTCAGAGCGAGTGAGGCGGGAGTTGGGGGAGAAAGCTGCACAGCCCTTGGATCAGACGAGACATGAGAGCAACAGAAAAAAACGAAAGAATGACCAAACTCCAGCTTCAGACGAGAAGACACCAGCCTGGAGACCATGGAGGAACTACTTCAATGATGAATAATCATCATCCTCTCAGAGAAACACACACAAGCACGGAAATAAAGAAAATCAGAGGAAAACACTCAGCCTCCATCTTTGGATCCTTTTCCCCCCATTTCATTTTTGGATTTATGCTAAATTAACCTACATATTAAAAGGTCACGATTCCCTTTGGTGACACCGCATCAGGCCTAAGCCCTCTGACTTCTGGGATGACAAAAAAGGTGAAGTAAAGAAGGTCATGGGAAGCGGGATGACGCTCGGCTCATGCCCAGCAAGCGCAGTCTGGTCCAAATGATCCAGTCGGTGGAATTCGGTCCGCCGAAAACCTTCCGAAAACAAACAATGGTCTCAACTGGGTAGTTTTAGGAAGAACTCGTCGTCATCAAACTGATTTTAAATCTAGAAACACTCAAAGGCCGTCCTGGTGGTGACAATCATGGTTGCATCAGTGACTTCTTCCCAAAACTGGATCGTGATCCGACATCGGTCGGAGGTGCAGTTGGGCGAGGACGCCGCCTTTGGTTCCTACCCAAAAAATCTAGTTCCTCTGGGTCCCAGTTGTAGCACTGGACTAACCAGGCTCGCACCTTCACTAAGGGCTGGCAGCTTTCTGGGAAGATGCAGCTTACTGCACTCGCAAGATAATGAAACACACACACACAAAACACACAAGTGCACGGTCAGGAAAAGCGGACGTCTCCCAGCCTAGAATCTACATTCCTGGTTATCGAGCGCGAGTTAATCACATTTCTGACTGCATGTGGCAGTCTGGGAAGCAGACGGTTCAGCTTTTTGAGGTCAGTCGAGGACTTGGCAACAGGAAATGACAGATTTACCAACATCAATGCACCGCCGCATGCACAGTATCCAGAGACGGTTCGGAAGTGGTGATGCCATCCAAAGAAGGCCGTCTAAGTCCAGAGCGGACAAGTTAGGGAGAGGAAGACCCTACCCGAGGAACTGAGCTCCAGCCGGCCCGACCTCCACCAGTCGGCTGGCCAGCCCTTCGCCCTCCACCATCGGCGGGGGCGTGGCCAATTTGTGTCTCTTCGCCAGCCGACAGGTAATCCTGGTGGGCGCCGTGCACTTCCTGGGTGGGATAATGATGCGCATCCCATTGTGGCGACTCCCCCTCATGGATCCGCCCCTGGCGTCCACCATGAAGCTAACCAGGAACCTGCGGAAAGAGAGAAAAAAGGTCATGGAGGACGAATCCAAATGACTGTAAAAAATGGCGAGGAAAGAGGTTAGTTAGGGTGAAAACACGCCAAGGAAATGTAGGATGAGTTTCCGGTGTTGGATCATCAGCTTTTTAAACTTAATTTATCCAAAAATGGAAAAAATGTAAGGTAAAAGTTATGTCTTGTGTGGAACTAGCTGAAATACCAACACAGGCAAATTTAAAAAAGAAATATTTTACCATTTTGCACACACACACACACACACGGTCAGATTTCTATTTGTAGGCCAGGTTTGGTGAAGAACTCAACCACATCACGTCAGACTGGAAAAGGTCGCGTCTGTGAGGACGTGTGAGGACAGCAAACACAGATGTTAACGGGTGAACACAGGCAAGCGTGCGCGACGTCACCACAAACTGGAGGTAAGCAGAAAAACAAAGATGGCGTCCAGTCTCAATCACCTGCTGTCGTACTGCGGGAGCGGAGAGGAAAAACTGCGGGATGGACGACAAACCAGCGCAGGAGCCAGAGGTCAACAACAGAAAACCCAGAATCGGCCAGTTACAGTCAACAGTATAGCGTAGCTTAGCTTAGCTTAGCAGAAACCTACAGTTGTGGTCTGTGTACAAAAAAGCGCTGTCAGCCAGTGAAAACTGAGGCGTCTCAAGCTGAGCTCGGGCACTTTTTGGAGGGAGAAACAGAACCCAGACTCATCATTCCTGCTTTCCTCCGTCCTTACCCGGAGTGAACCGGCGACGACACCAGGTTGACATTATCCAGCGCCTCCGGAGTCCAGCTGTACCTCCTCAGGGAGTCGTTGTCGTTCCTAGCGACCGCCAAGAGCTACAAAAGACAAACATTATCATCGGAGGCCTGAAAGGCCAGCACGAGGTACCGCCATCGATGGACGGATGGTGTCAAACTAAATGGACCTGTGTGGATTGAGCTTTGGGGGTCAAATGTATGGATCTATAGGTTGGTATTTCAGCTCATGCATGCTGATGGATGGAGGTGGCTGAAACATCTACCTTGTTGTGCTGCTCTACAATGAAAGACCTTTCCTTTGAGAGCATCTGCAGCAGCGTGAGGAGGAGACAAAGCTGTTATTGCACGTTCACCCTAACCTTCTCAGAGGTCAAAGGTGCCCGGAAGACCACATGACCAAAGTGGAACCATCCAGATCTGAGGAGCCTCATCAATTATCAGCTATTCTCCTGCCTCCCTAAAGAGGCCATCAGAGTACTCCTCCTGAGGTAGAAGAACCGGCTAATCTGGTTTCCGCTTTCAGCAGAAGGTATGCGGATTGGCTGTTTCCATGCCAACAGGCTAAGGCTGGTGTGAGATGGCTGTTTAGCAGCAACCTGCCAGGTTTTACGTACCGTGTCTTTGCTGGGCGCCAGAATCTCCTCGATCATCATGCTGTCCCGTGTGAACGAGCTCCGGTTCAGCGTGTTGGACCTATCGGAACTGAAGGAACGCAGGCTTGGTGTGGTTGAAGTCACCGATTACCAAGACAACAGTCACAATTGATGGTTTGGGGGGGGGGGGGGGGGGAGGTTTGAGAGGAAAGAAAAGCAGAAAAAAAACAGAAAAACAAAACAAAAACACACATTAAATGCATGCAGCTTCCAGGAACCTGACAGGTCAACAACAATCACACGTCTGGTCACCAAATCAAATGGTGACAGCAACGAGCTTCCAAAAACAAACGGCAGAAAGCGAAAACAGTTCTCCTGCACCTCCACCCCTCCACCCCCGAGGGAACCAGAGCTGATACTGAAGCGGATGCTGTCCTCGTCTTACGTCTTGTGTCACCCCCCCCCCACCCCCCCTTCCAAAAAAAGATGGGTTTGAGCTGTGAGGTGAAACAAACGATGACATTCCGGTCTGAAATGCATCGTCTGCCGGCCGGATGGTCGGTTCAGGCTCCTGGAAGCTTGAATGAAAACAAGCAAACACAATCTCTCCTGGATGAGCACAAACACGCAAACGTCACACACGATGAGGAGGCACAAGAGCTGTCGAATGCTTGGCGCTAGCCGGTCACATGACTGCTGCTGGGGTGTCGGGGGAAAGGGGCGGGGAGGGGGGCGGAGGCCTGGCCATGCCTTCAGTCTTACCTGACTTTGGGACTAAGGTTAACAACGGACATGAGGAGAGAACGAGAGGTTATTAAGGGAGGAGGACAGAGGGATGGAGGTAGTTCATCTGTGTTGTGGGGTCGATGCTGTGCTCCGGGGCACTACACCCGCGCTGGGGCCACACAATCGAGCGTGCTTCCCGTTCCCCCTGGCTGACTGCTCATGTGTGTCACCCTACAGATTTTCAATAGGGCCTGTCGACGTCCATATCCGCCTGCCAGCTGGTGCACGCACGAGAGGAAAAAACCACAACTCCCAGTAAAGCCTGTTGCTTCCTGTCAACAACGCTGCTCCGCTGGTGTTTTTGAGTAAAACAGTCATTTAATAGACTTGCCTGAGTTGTGTTGGGGGAATTTCAACAAGCTGATGGAAGTGTCATGTGGTGAATATGTGTATGGACTCCATCTCACCGCTGTTAGCGTCTTTACCTCCTGACAGCTGTTGCATGTTGCTGGCGCTAGCCCGACAGAGCGCCAGCTGGCAAATTTTATAGTTTAATTTCTCTGTTTGTTTGAGTTTTTATCACCCTAAAACTTGATTTCCCTGAAAATAACTGCAAGCTAACGAATGCGCTAGCTTGGCTAACGGATGATGGATGGTCTCACCTCTGTGACCGCGCACCGACGCTAAAGCCCATGTAGCCTTCCTGGGGCAGTGAGTCGTCCCCCAGCTCCCGCAGGTCCTGGGGGGCCAAATATTTGTCCGTGTCCCCCGTCATTGCATCGTCACCTAGAGAATGAACGAAAACACAGACAAAAAAGAGTTAGTGATGATGTGACGTTGAGTTCCAGGTTCTTTTTAGCGTCTGTGCGCGCTGGCAGATGAGTCCGCTCTTTTTGTGGCCCAGTGACGACCGAACAAAGTGGCTCTTTCAGACTGATCCATGTTTCCAGCTCAGCTGCCATCCAAAAGACCCGCACAAACTAAAGTCTTCTTACTATTAAGGGCTTTTTGTCTGAAGTCCCACATGACAAAACATCAACACTGAAGCTTTTTTGTGTTGGCGGAGGCAGAAAACAGCAACGAGAGCATCTTAACTAGCTTTTTTCCCCTAAAGCAGCTACAAAATTCACAAAACAGATTCCAAAGTTCACAGCAAACGTCACTCCAGCTCTGGAAAAAGTTGCAGAAACATACGTTACAGTGTTAGCAGGAAGGCGGTTAGCATGCTAGTCTGCTCGGCGTTACTGTAGCTCCGGGTCTGCCGATGAACCGGTGACAGAGGGTTGAAAGAGAGGAGGGAGGAGGGAGCAAGTGCATGCAGGCTGAGGAACCCGGAGAATCAAAAAGAAGGCATTCCAGTAACCACAAAGCAGCGGAGACCCCCACTCCAGCCCTCCCCAGCCCCGCCGTCTCCTGCTGCTCCAGCACCCTTCCCCCTAAACTTTCTTCCCCCCCCCCCACACACACTTTGAAGACCTCCATCTGGTGACATTCCAGGACGGCTATCTCACTTCGCCCCGAACGACCGCGTCCTGGAGCCGGCGCAGGAACTCACCTCCGGCTCTGGAGCTCCTCATCCAGCCCAGCTTTCTCAGGGTTTCACCATGAGATAAACTTTCCAGCCGTCTCTCTCTCTCTCTCTGTCTCTCTCTCTCTCTCTCTCTCTCTCTCCTGTGTATTCCCTCTGTCTCTCTGTCACACCCAACATTCGCACAAAACAGATCAGCTTTCTCCCGCCCCCCCACAGGATTATCCTGTGTGCCTATCTGTGTGTGTGTGTGTGTGTGTGTGTGTGTGTGAGTTCCAGGACACCTTTGGAACACTGCGGGACAGAAATAGCGAGTGGCTGTGCGACTCTGCCCACTCCACATGCACACCGTTGCACTTTAATTGGCAGTGTGTGCACGTTTGTTGATTTACCGTCTGGACGGTCTGATTACGCGCGCACGTACGTGACAACCTCCTCTGTCTGCCGTAAACCAGCTACAATCTTAGAAGTATTTATGGATTTTAAAATGTTGGTCTTTGAATGCAACCCTGTTTAAATAAAGTTTATTCAACTAATTCCGAAAAAACAGCAAACAGGGAAAAATGGTTCCCAAAACATCTGGCAAATCTCTCAGGACCGGTGACAACTGTGGCAGATTTAGACTGGATAGTGTGTGCGCGTGTGTGTGTTATTGGAGATGTTCCACACTGCTGTTACTCAGTGTGTGTAGGGGGGGGGAAGGAGTGCTCATCTATTTATAGATGAAGCAACAAAAATGACATGGAGGGCCATGTTGAATGTGCACAGCTGAACGTGAGCGTGAGGACTAGTGTGTGAGCTAACACACATCCCAGTTAGTTCCACCCAGAGAACCTGGTCCCACACTTACAGCTGCAGCTGACACACACGTTTTCAACATCCATCACACAAGAAACACAACTTCAAACCGGCTCCGAGTCTCACAGCTAACGCTAAACGGTCGCTAACGTCATCTGAGGTCAAAGGTTCCTGCTCAGCTACCTAGTGCACCGGAGTAGAACACACACACACACACACACACACACACACATTCCCAAACAGAAATGCATTTTTAACTCGGTAACCTTACAATGAACCCCAAAAGAAGGAAAACTAGATAAACAAAAATAACTTTGTCTGGGAGTTTAGGTTCAACCGTTTCTGAGTACTGGCACAAAACCGTGACACACACACACATCCCCACACCCCCACACACACACACACACACACACACCGCTGTTTGCTTTGGCCCAGAAGTGTGAACTACAATAGAAGCGTCACTGATGAGACAAAGACTCAAGTGTGTTTGTGTGTGCGCTTCACGCTGTGAAAAGCCCGCCGTCACACACTCCACAAACAGCAGACGCAGACAGTTGTCATGGCAACCACTGACATTTCCCAGCATTTAAGAGCAGGAACTGACGGGTTTAGTCCCAGATTTTATGCGAAAGAGAAATATGCAAACAGAGAGTTTATATGTTAGAGACAAACACACACAGATGGAGGTTCAGAGGAAGATTTGAGGGAAAATACCTTCTTCCATATCAGACAAATAGTCCTCTGTGATCATTTCAGGGACATTGGCTTTACAGACTGTGTGATTGGCATAAAGGAGAAGTTTAGAGCCATTAAAAAGAGAGGAAAAAAAAGGAAAAAACTGCATCAAAAACCTAGAAGAGTTAAACTTAGGATGACTGGCATGAAATGAAATGAAATAAATGAACTTTTAAACCCTAGGTAACAACTATCAGCGTCAAACAGATGTGAAAAGAAAAACAAACCCTGACCGTCATCGTCGGACATGTCCAACACCTCGTTCATCGTCTCTGGAACGTTCATCTTGTGCTTCTCGATCACCGTCTGTGGAGCAGAGAAGGGCCCGAAGAGGAGTAAAGATTGGAGCTAATGAAGGCAGAAACAGCAGAGAACGATGGGTACACACACACACACACACACACACACACACACACCTGAGTGGTGAGGGTCTCCTCGGAGATGGCTTTCAGGGTGTCCACCACCGAGATGTAGCCCAGCCTCCTGGCGATGGACAAAGCGCTGTTCCCATTCTGGAAAACAGGGAAAAGCCAGGCAGATGTGGGGGCCTGGGCTCCGGGGCCAGGAGCCGGAGTAGCGTGTGTGCAGACTCACGTTGGTGAGCTCGTTGGGCGACTCCGTGGTGCAGCAGCAGGTTGATGACGTGTGTGTGCCCCTGCTGAGAAGCCTGATGGAGGGGTGTGTAACCGTTCTGGGTGGAGAGAGAGCACCGGTTGGCCTCCCCGTTCACGCTGGAACCGTCAGAGCCAACACCAGTTTCCTACCTTTGTTTTTGCGTTGACCTTTGCTTGGTTTTTCAGCAGGAAGTTGACCATTTTCACGTTGCCATAGTGACAGGCCACATGCAGAGGCGTGTATCCCAGCTGGAGAAGGGAGAGACGGTAAAAAGGTGCATCTGTGGCCGATGAGGCGCTACAGAAGCAGCTCCACCTTTGTCTCCGGGTCTAAAGTTGCTCCGTGGTTGACGAGGATCTCGGCAACGTTGACTTTGTCCTCCTGGGCAGCCAGGTGGAGCGGAGTCAGACCGGACTGGGGACAGAACCACAAACCGGACGCTCACGCACCTCCCCAACACCAACCTTACGAAAGCTGCCTGACCACTGGACCGTAAAAACCCCGGACGTTCCACCCACAAGCAGTCAAACACCAGAAACCCCGCCCCCTGATCCTCCCACCTTGTTGCCCACGTTAACGGGGGCGTCCCGAGCCAGCAGCAGCGTCACCACGTCGATGTTGCCCTCCTGGGCGGCCAGGTGCAGAGGCGTGATTCCCTGGCGCGTGACGGTGTTGGTGGGGGCGCCGTACTCCAGCAGCGTGGTGGTGATCTCCATCTGGTTCTTCTTGGCTGCGATGTGGAGCGGCGTGTAGCCGTTCTGGACGGACACGGAGCGAAAGGTTGGAGTCTGAGAGGATCGGAACCTTTAGCGATGACGTTTCCACCTCCTTTTACCTTTGCCGCCACGTGTGGCGAAGCTCCCTGGTTGAGCAACAGCAGCGCCACCTTCTGGTTATCATAGTGTGCTGCTACATGCAGTGGAGTTAGTCCACTCTGAACACACACACACACACACACAGATTTAAAACTACAGCCAGACGTGATCCTTCCTGTGGTGAGCTATGAGGCGACGCCACCTAAACACACGTCTACAACCGCGAAGACTGAACGCTCTGATCTTCACACGCCTGCTTTACCTTCCCGGCGGCGTCAGGGCAGGCGTTCTTCTGCAGCAGCAGATTGGCCACCTCCATGTTCCCGTACTTGGCAGCCACGTGCAGAGGAGTGAAGCCTTCTGCGGAGACGAGAGCCACAAAGGTGAAACAGACGTGGATTATTAACGTCCACAGCATCACGTCCGAGCTGTTGCTGGGGTGTGTATGACAACAGTATTAACTAATATGTCTGGTGTTAGGATGGTGTAATCGGATCTTGGTTTGAGGATTTGCTGAGACAGGATCATCTTGTGTGCCTATGTGTGTGTGTGTGTGTATGTGTGTGAGGGTGGGTGTGCGTGTGTGAGTTCCAGGACACGTTTGGAACACTGCGGGACAGAAATAGCGAGTGGCTGTAAGACTCTGCCCACTCCACATGCGCTTTAATTGGCAGTGTGTGCACGTTTGTTGATTTACCGTCTGGACGGTCTGATTACGCGCGGACGTACGTGACAACCTCCTCTGTCTGCCGTAAACCAGCTACAATCTTAGAAGTATTTATGGATTTTAAAATGTTGGTCTTTGAATGCAACCCTGTTTAAATAAAGTTTATTCAACTAATTCCGAAAAAACAGCAAACAGGGAAAAATGGTTCCCAAAACATCTGGCAAATCTCTCAGGACCGGTGACAACTGTGGCAGATTTAGACTGGATAGTGTGTGCGCGTGTGTGTGTTATTGGAGATGTTCCACACTGCTGTTACTCAGTGTGTGTAGGGGGGGGGGGAAGGAGTGCTCATCTATTTATAGATGAAGCAACAAAAATGACATGGAGGGCCATGTTGAATGTGCACAGCTGAACGTGAGCGTGAGGACTAGTGTGTGAGCTAACACACATCCCAGTTAGTTCCACCCAGAGAACCTGGTCCCACACTTACAGCTGCAGCTGACACACACGTTTTCAACATCCATCACACAAGAAACACAACTTCAAACCGGCTCCGAGTCTCACAGCTAACGCTAAACGGTCGCTAACGTCATCTGAGGTCAAAGGTTCCTGCTCAGCTACCTAGTGCACCGGAGTAGAACACACACACACACACACACACACACACACACACACACACACACACACACACATTCCCAAACAGAAATGCATTTTTAACTCGGTAACCTTACAATGAACCCCAAAAGAAGGAAAACTAGATAAACAAAAATAACTTTGTCTGGAAGTTTAGGTTCAACCGTTTCTGAGTACTGGCACAAAACCGTGACACACACACACCCCCACACACACACACCCCCACACACACACCGCTGTTTGCTTTGGCCCAGAAGTGTGAAACTACAATAGAAGCGTCACTGATGAGACAAAGACTCAAGTGTGTGTGTGTGTGTGCGCTTCACGCTGTGAAAAGCCCGCCGTCACACACTCCACAAACAGCAGACGCAGACAGTTGTCATGGCAACCACTGACATTTCCCAGCATTTAAGAGCAGGAACTGACGGGTTTAGTCCCAGATTTTATGCGAAAGCAGAAATATGCAAACAGAGAGTTTATATGTTAGAGACAAACACACACAGATGGAGGTTCAGAGGAAGATTTGAGGGAAAATACCTTCTTCCATATCAGACAAATAGTCCTCTGTGATCATTTCAGGGACATTGGCTTTACAGACTGTGTGATTGGCATAAAGGAGAAGTTTAGAGCCATTAAAAAGAGAGGAAAAAAAAGGAAAAAACTGCATCAAAAACCTAGAAGAGTTAAACTTAGGATGACTGGCATGAAATGAAATGAAATAAATGAACTTTTAAACCCTAGGTAACAACTATCAGCGTCAAACAGATGTGAAAAGAAAAACAAACCCTGACCGTCATCGTCGGACATGTCCAACACCTCGTTCATCGTCTCTGGAACGTTCATCTTGTGCTTCTCGATCACCGTCTGTGGAGCAGAAAAGGGCCCGAAGAGGAGTAAAGATTGGAGCTAATGAAGGCAGAAACAGCAGAGAACGATGGGTACACACACACACACACACACACACACACACACACCTGAGTGGTGAGGGTCTCCTCGGAGATGGCTTTCAGGGTGTCCACCACCGAGATGTAGCCCAGCCTCCTGGCGATGGACAGAGCGCTGTTCCCATTCTGGAAAACAGGGAAAAGCCAGGCAGATGTGGGGGCCTGGGCTCCGGGGCCAGGAGCCGGAGGTAGCGTGTGTGCAGACTCACGTTGGTGAGCTCGTTGGGCGAAGCTCCGTGGTGCAGCAGCAGGTTGATGACGTGTGTGTGCCCCTGCTGAGAAGCCTGATGGAGGGGTGTGTAACCGTTCTGGGTGGAGAGAGAGCACCGGTTGGCCTCCCCGTTCACGCTGGAACCGTCAGAGCCAACACCAGTTTCCTACCTTTGTTTTTGCGTTGACCTTTGCTTGGTTTTTCAGCAGGAAGTTGACCATTTTCACGTTGCCATAGTGACAGGCCACATGCAGAGGCGTGTATCCCAGCTGGAGAAGGGAGAGACGGTAAAAAGGTGCATCTGTGGCCGATGAGGCGCTACAGAAGCAGCTCCACCTTTGTCTCCGGGTCTAAAGTTGCTCCGTGGTTGACGAGGATCTCGGCAACGTTGACTTTGTCCTCCTGGGCAGCCAGGTGGAGCGGAGTCAGACCAGACTGGGGACAGAACCACAAACCGGACGCTCACGCACCTCCAACACCAACCTTACGAAAGCTGCCTGACCACTGGACCGTAAAAACCCCGGACGTTCCACCCACAAGCAGTCAAACACCAGAAACCCCACCCCCTGATCCTCCCACCTTGTTGCCCACGTTAACGGGGGCGTCCCGAGCCAGCAGCAGCGTCACCACGTCGATGTTGCCCTCCTGGGCGGCCAGGTGCAGAGGCGTGATTCCCTGGCGCGTGACGGTGTTGGTGGGGGCGCCGTACTCCAGCAGCGTGGTGGTGATCTCCATCTGGTTCTTCTTGGCTGCGATGTGGAGCGGCGTGTAGCCGTTCTGGACGGACACGGAGCGAAAGGTTGGAGTCTGAGAGGATCGGAACCTTTAGCGATGACGTTTCCACCTCCTTTTACCTTTGCCGCCACGTGTGGCGAAGCTCCCTGGTTGAGCAACAGCAGCGCCACCTTCTGGTTATCATAGTGTGCTGCTACATGCAGTGGAGTTAGTCCACTCTGAACACACACACACACACACAGATTTAAAACTACAGCCAGACGTGATCCTTCCTGTGGTGAGCTATGAGGCGACGCCACCTAAACACACGTCTACAACCGCGAAGACTGAACGCTCTGATCTTCACGCGCCTGCTTTACCTTCCCGGCGGCGTCAGGGCAGGCGTTCTTCTGCAGCAGCAGATTGGCCACCTCCATGTTCCCGTACTTGGCAGCCACGTGCAGAGGAGTGAAGCCCTTCTGCGGAGACCGAAAGCCACAAAGGTGAATCCAGACGTGGATTCATTAACGCTCCACAGCACTCACGTCCCGAGCTGTTTGCTGGGGTGTTGTCATGACAACATGTTATTAAACTAATTATTTCCTGGTGTTTAGGATGTGTGTAACATCGGATTCTCTGGTTTTGAGGCATTTTGCCTGAGCTCAGGTATAAATAAACGACTGAAAGGACAGGAAGAGAGCCTCCAAAGAGGCTCCGCCCACACACAACAGGTTATATCTGTTTTTAGTCTAACAGCTCTGCCGCCCCCTGCAGGCCTTCACGGGTAAAACCCTCTCCACTGTACCTTGGTGACGACACTCAGATCGGCTCCGTTGTCCAGCACGCGTCGCTGCTACGTCTCGGTGTCCCTCCCTGGCCGCCAGGTGTAGAGGTGTGTATCCAGAGCTGGTGGTGGCGTCCGGGCTCGCTCCGTTGGCCAGCAGCTGCTGGACGATGTCTTGTTTACCCAGGCGGCTGGAGATGTGCAGCGGAGTCTGGTCGTCCTGGCAACACCAATCGAACAGAACAATTATTCCATCCGACCCGTCGACACTAGATTAGATTTTGAGCATCTAAAGGAGAAAACACGAAGGCAAAAGCCTGAAAGTGGAAACAGGAGAAATATCTGCGCACTGGCGTCACTCAGTAATTAAACATGTGCAGTCAAGACCACACGCTCATTACTGGAACACACATACACACACACACACACACACACACAGAGCATGTCGGTGTGGTGTCTATTCTAAAATGGGGTTATTATGTCCCACGTGGACCACCTTGGCCCTGGCATCCACCCGAGCTCCGTTCTGGATCAGATAGCGGACCACGTTGGACTGTCCCGCCCTGGCTGCCATGTGGAGAGCCGTCTCTCCTCTCTGGAAGACACAGGAAAGACAGATTAGGAGCTGTCCTAAAGTTTGGATTCTGCCCTCCTGCAAACACAAAAGGAGAAAGTTTCTACTGACGGAGAGAGGGAGGGAGGGAGAGAGGGAGAGAGAGAGAGAGACCCCCTGCTCTCCACACCCAACTCACTATAATGACATGCTGTAATGCTCCGTTGCCGTGGAAACCTGGCCACAGACACGCGTGGGTTACCAAATCTTTGGGGTAAACGTACAGTACAGCCTCCCCCTCTGATTCCTTCTCTTCCCCTCCCTTTTCAACTCCCTCATGATTAGTGGCTCCCCTCGAGTCCCCTCTAATTAAACGTCCTGAATCTGCCTTAATCTGGCTCCTTTAATCCCGAACCGTTGTGGCTTTCATCCCTGGCTGCTTCCTTTCGACCACATTTCAATCTAATCCATCCAAACAAATGCTAACACCACCAACCTAGCAAAAGGTTGCAGCTAAACGTCCTCCCACAGCAGCGACGGCACCAAAAATGCGGATACTCACCACGTTACTGGTGTTGGGCGAAGCCCCGTGGCTGATCAGCTGGTGCACGATGTTGTCGTGTCCCATAAACGCCGCCACGTGAATCGGGGTCAGGCCGGACTGGAGGGCGAGGAGGCAGGAGAGCCGGTTAAAGAGGTAAGAGGAGTTGGCCTGTCCACACACACACACACACACACACGCGAGCACGCACACACACGCACCTCTGTGACGGCTTGTATCGATGCGCCATGCTTCAGCAGCAGCTCCATCACCTTGACTCTGTTCTTCTTACAGGCGATGTGCAGAGGAGTGAACCCATTCTGGAAACACACACCGTTAAAAAAGGCTCAAACCTTAGAGAAAAGTCCCCAGACCTCGTGGTCTGCCGCTCAGCGGGAGGTTTTTTCTTCTCTAATGGAGGAAAATCTGGAATACCGACTGGAAAATACAGTCTAAACAACAAAAACCTGCCTTTCTTTTCCAAACCTCTTTCACTCGTTTTTTTTTCTGTTCGGCGTTTGAACCAGACGAGCATATGTGGAAATAATCGAGTCCGAAACACGCTCTCTGCCCCTCCTTCCTTTCCTCTCTAACTCTGAGGTTTCAGGATTAGCCCGATGACTTCATTTTCCTCCCCGTCTTTTTTTTCTCCATCTTTTCTTTCTCCGTCTATAAAGTCCAGCTCTTCTAACCACACCCAGACTTCTCTCATTACAGAACAGAGAACCACAGCCAAGACTCCAACTTGATTCAGTTATTCTCTCCTTTTAATTTGTCCTCATTAAAGACAAGAACTCAAAAAAGAAGAGAGGAAAGAAAAAATGTCGCTGAGGGAAAAAGTGAAAATAAATACTGAAGAAGAATAAAATATGTGTCCAAGGCCAAGATGTTTGATTTGGTAAAATCTCAAAGCCTCCTGATCAGAGAAAGCACAAACTTTCGGAATACAGGTGATTTAAAATCCACCTGGATTAAAACGTCACCACGGCGAGGGCGCCCCTTGTGGCGGAAACCGGTAATACAACAGTCTTTGCGGCTTAGATCACGCAAACCTGAGGATAAAAAGAGGCTAAAGAGCAATATTTACACGTGTAATATGACTAAAACCTGTACTGATACCTGCAATAAACTACATGTAATCTAATGTCATTAAACAGGAGCTAGCTACAGCCTCATGTTTTCTTACCAGTGCTTTTGCGTTTGGGTTCGCCTTCTTATCCACGATAACCTTGGCCACCTTGTAGTGACCGCAGTGGGCGGCCACGTGCAGCGCCGTCAGGTAGTCATTGGTGACGTCGTCCACGGGCACGTCGTGGTGCAGCAGCAGCTGGACGCAGTTCAGATGGTCGCCTTGCGTGGCCATGTGGAGCGGAGACAGACCGTTCTGGGGGGAGGAGAAAAACCCGAGCGTTCATAAACTATCCTGTGGATCCTCAGGAAAAGATGGATAAAGGTGGAAACGCTACCTTGGTTTTGGACAGGATGGGAGCTCCTCGGTTCAGGAGCATATCCACCACCTGCTCGTGGCCGCTCCTCGCTCCACAGTGAAGAGGGGTCAAACCGTCCTGAGGGAAGAAGCGGACAGTGCACAGGTGCCCTCAAATGTGCTCGGCTGTTTTTGCCTCTAGGACAGTGCTGGGAAAGAAAGACTGTGCTGGTGTCACCTTGGTCCGGGCGTCTATTTTGGCTCCTCTCTCCAGCAGCAGTCGCACCATGTTTGTGTTCCCACGTTTGGATGCTACATGCAGCGGCGTGATGTCATTCTGAGGACAGAAAAACCATGAATTCACCAGTCGGACAAGTCTGCGCTGACGTGCTGTCAAACCAGTATTTCAGTCCAGCGTACAAAATAAACGTACTGGTCAAGAGCGCCCCCTAGCGGATCGTTTCTGTTCTCAGCATAACTACATTCCCTCGTTCTGGTTCTTTTTTGTCCAAAATACTAAAAAGTCTTAAATAATCTCTTCAAAAAAAGCTAAGATCATGTAAATCTGTATTTATCAGTAAATAAAGCCTAAAAAAGTGATAAAATGATTTTTTTCTGGGACTATTTACAGCTGCAGATGAATATTTTTTTGTGACAGTTAAACCCAATGACTGACATCTCTCACAACCTCTTTATTACTAATTTTCCAGGATTATCGGCCAACCTAACGCGCTGTTGTCGGCTCACAGATAACGAGCGTCCTGTGGTGGGGCGACGTGCGCAGCTGTGGGATGCTAAAGTTCCTCACCCTGGCCTTGAAGTCCACCGAAGCTCCTCTGTTGAGCAGCAGAGTGGCTACGTTGATGTTCCCATAGTGAGCGGCGATGTGCAGAGGCGTGAAACCGCTCTGAAGACGAGAGAAAAAGAACGGAATCGGTGAAGAAAGAGGAAGGCAGACTGCTGTCGGGTCGAAGAAAGACAGGAGGCGGAGCAGCGGAAGCCAAACATGCGTGGAAATTTAACCTTGATAACAAAACGGAGTTGTTCAAACACGCAAACGTCTGTGAAAACCTGGGATTTCATTCGCTCTTTGCCATCCATCCATCCATCCATCCAGGAAGAACAGAGGAGCATGCAGGTGAAGCACAAAAAGACCATCTCATTCCTTAGTGAGACAAACAAACCAAACTTGTGCTTTGTTATTTGAGTGTTTCTGGATTTCTTCTGGGTTATTTTACTGCTCTGGTGGCTCCAGGGCTGGATGAGGGTCGGTGTGTGTCAGTGTTCTGTCCTGAACCCGTGAAAAAACGCCATTAAATCCAAAAGAAACAACAAAAATGCCAGCGGAGAGCAGCAAGGTGCTGTTGGTCCAGATGCACCGACCACTGATATCTGATCCTGGATCAGCAGCAACGCTCTCTTTTCCTCCTTCACCCTTTGTTTTTGGCGGCTTTTACGTTTCACGTGACAAATATATTTGGACTGTTCGAGTCTTGACTTTTTAGCCGGTGCTTCACTAGCATTAGCATTTAGCTTTCATGCTAGCTGACAGAAAGCTTGGCAATGGTGACGAGTGAATGGGGGAGAGTAAGAAAAGAGAAGAGAAAAGGAGGAGAGGAGAAGAGAGGAGAGAAAAAAGGGGAGGGGAGAACGAGGCAAGAGGAGAAAAGAGAAGTACCTCTGTTGTTCTATTCACCATCATCTAGAAGGGAAAAGGGCAGAGGGGGAGCGGTCGGGTAGGAAGAGGAACAGACAGAGGGAGGAAGAGGAGGAGGAGAAAATGAGGTGGTTAGTGCACCACAAAAATAACAACAACAACAACAACGACAACAACAACAGCAACAGCAGCACTGCAGCTGAATGAAGCTGTGAGATGGAAGGTGAAGAAATGGAGAGAACCAAAACACAAGAGGCAAACGACTGGATGAAGGACTCAGCCTCTGAGGTTCTGATCTAAAAGGTGACACAAGTGTTGGTTTTCAGGAGACGCTGTCCTCTAACTGCCCCACCGGCACTCAGATCGTTCAGAACGAGCTGATACTCAGAAGAAAGGACGACAAATGAGACAGCTAGCATCAAGCTAATCACTTAAAAGAAGAAACGAAAACAATGACAGCAACAGAAAACATCTGCTCACCTGATCCCAGGTGAGAGTGAGTTAGCAGCACGCTTACATTACTTTAAATGTGCAATTTGGCAATGTAGCACAACATAACGTCACCTATTTTGATTGAATATTACGCTAGCAACAGCGGCTAGCTTACGTTATAGCCAAACAGCTAAACCAACAAGCAGAAAACCACCTAACACACTTTATACGTCATTGGTTTTATCTTTTAAGCCTCAAAAACCTTTGAAAAATGAAATACTTTATAAGCATACTCGCTAACTCACAGGCACCATAACTGCTAATCTCATGCGGGGTGTCATGGGCGTAACGTAAAGCGGGGGTGGGGGGTAAAAGGTCAAGAAACCAGGTTCTGGGAATCCTTCAGGAGGCACCTTGGACTCCACGTTGGCGTTGTGGTCGCTCTGCAGCAGCAGCGCCGCCGCCTTGGTGTCGTCTTTGCGGGCAGCGATGTGCAGCGCCGGCAGGGGGACCTTCCCCTTGGTGTCGTTCTCCAGCAGCAGGGAGACCACCTGGTCGTGGCCCTGCTGCAGCGCCACCGCCAGAGGGGTGAAGCCGTCCTGAGGAGCAGGGGAAACCGTTTACACACACATACACACACACACACACACACAGGCAGCAGGACGCCTCGGTTTCTTCTCCTGGAAACTTTCATCTACTAAAAATATATTTCCAACCCCAAAATAAGAGTGTCAGGAGACAAAAGGTGTCATTTCCTGTTCTTTCTGCTTGAAACGATGTTGATAAAACTTTAAGAGCGTTTTTTCATCTCCGTGAGTCATCAACATTAATCTAACCCTGACAGAAGCTCCATTGGTGGTGGAGGAATTAGTGCTGCTTTCAAGGACAGACAGATGTGCCACGGCGGTGCGTTTGAGGGCCAGTACCTCAGTGGCGATGCTCTGACTGGAGCCGTGGTCCAGCAGGAACTGAACCACCTCCAGGTGTTCTCCTGGGCTGCCATGTACAGCGGCGTGAAGCATTCTGGGGAGGAAAAAAAAAAATGACAACAGACCTTCAAACACCTCTGACGCTCCGGTTGTTGTTTTAAAACTCTTGAAAAACCCTCTAATGCTCAGTGACACTCCACACCCACTGGGTGTGAAGGAGATTTGCTCCGTCGTGATACACCGCAACGTTTTTTTAGAGCGTTGGGAGTGAAAGCTGCGTTTTCCTGATCTCCACAAGGACACTCGAACACATCAGCTACAGTTTCAGGGAGTACACACATCACTTCTGTACACACACAACTCAAGATAAGAGCGGTGTGTGTGTGTGTTTCTATAGCAACACTAGGATCCAAAAATCACTTTAACACACCTTCTGTAAACAAACCCAAGGACACAAAACCGTACCAGACCCTCATTCTAGCAGATAACAATCATCCATAGTGTCTTTTTGTTGTGATGAAAGGAAAAATATAAATATTAACATGACTATAATTTACTACATATGATAAAGGAGTGTGTGTGTGTGTGTGTGTGTGTGTGTGTGTGTGTGTGCAGGGGGTCTCCTTTTACCTGAGACTGTGCGTTCACGTTGGCGTTGTGGGTGACCAGCTCTTTGACCACATCCGTCTGTCCAGCCAGCGACGCTATGTGGAGGGCTGTGTTTCCCTTCTGCTCCCCAGCGCAGAGAAGAAAAGAGATTTACAACTTTAAAAACTGTAACAGCAGTAATAACCTCGCGGCCACGGTGGCGGCCATTTCATCCGCTCTCTTTCAGGTGCTAATTCTAACGCTAACAAAGGTTGTGATTCCAGGTGGATCCAGGTGGATTCCTGATGCTGTCACTATCCAGCGGTGTGTGTGGACAGACGCTGGGAAGGGAACACGCGGGGGGTACACACACCTTGGTCGCTGCGTCCACGTTGGCGCCCAGCTTGATGAGCTCGGCCACCACTTCCACGTGACCCTCTTTGGAGGCCAGGTGAAGAGCGTTCAGGCCATTCTGGGGAGCAGAGGCGGAGCTTAACATTCCACAAGGCTCCTGCACTCCTGCAGGGGAGAAAGGTCTCACCTGGTTGCAGATGTTGATGTCCACGCCGTTCTTCAGGTAGTCCAAGGTCTTCTCCAGGTTCCCGGCGCGAGCGAGCGCAGGTAGCAGGCGTTGACATCTGTCTGCAGGGAGGCGACAGGCAAAAGAGCAGAAGGTCGTTCACAGCCATATACTGACTTTAGCATGATGAGAGCCGTGTGTGTGTGTGTGTGTGCACGTGCGTGTGAGCGTAGGGGCTCTGGAGTGAGCACAGCGACAGTTAGGAAGGACAGAGGAGCTCCAGCTCCGATTTCACACTGCAGCACTTAGCTGCCTGCCACACCCACATATTTGAACTGAAATACACACACACACACACACACACACACACACGCGCGTGCTGCTCAGCACGGACGTACTCCAATTACCCTTTGCTCGGGAGCATATTAGCGCTACCGTGCAGGCCGCCATGCTGTAAACGGTGCCACTGTGCAGCGCCGGTCGACTCATTTGTGATGTAACTTTTCCCGAAACGTTCCAGAATTATCCCACTCAACCAGGAGTGGGTCCCCACTTTATATGGACCCCACAAAATTCCAAATTCCCCAATCAGTGAGGAGTTTAGGAAATAGGAGATTTGAACAAGTTGCCGACTATTAGCACCAAAGCTAATGCTAACATCTAAAACTATCAATGTTTGCGTCCTGCACTATAATTCCAGAGAATTCTGCACTAGTCAGCCTATTTAGCCAATCAGGTAAAGCTGTACTGTCACTAAGCTAGCAGCTGAGGCTAACGTGTGACGAGCTGAGCATAGCAAACGCTGACGCGATATTTTTGGCAAAGGACAAATGTAAAACTGGATTTGAGGCTTTTATACAACGTCAAGGTTTTGTGGACTCGTTTGTGTTGCGCGTCAGGTGTTGATTCATCAGTCCTGATTGTCAGGAACCTGTCAGGCGGGAGGGAAAGAAAGTTAGCGCCGGTGGCGGGCGGTGTTAAAGAAAACGCCCTCCTGCTCGCTGTTGCGTAAAGTCTGTTATTGCAAACAGATTGTTGCCTAAAGCTGATGGATGAGCTCACGTCGCACTTGCTGAATGGGAAAACGGACAAACACACACACACAAACACACACACACACTCACTCACTCAGAGTCCAGTGTCAGCATCCACCCTGTGGGCCTCACTGACACCAGGCTTCTACAGTATTTTACCAAAATGATGCTAGCTCTGACTTCATTGCTCCTCCTGCCAGAGCAACATCATTCCACGACATAAAACACCGGAATTACTTGGAATAGCTCCGGAATGTTTGACCTGGAGCACCTGTGGTGGATTCAGAGCACCCGTTCATAAAGCTCCGGCCTAAAAATACGCGTTAGCTGGGATGCTAATGGGGAGAGGAAGTGATCGTAACAGAGCATTCCCTGAGAAACAATCCCTGGAGGGTTGTCGGTACGATCCCAGCAGGCAGAACTCTGGGAATTCTAAGATAGAGCAGAGTCACACTCTTCTTCTGTGGCTGGAATATGTGGATACAAATCAAAGAGACGGTCTCGTTTTAGCCTGGTGTTGCCACACTAAAGGCACGTATGTACGGCACACGTGCACAGCCACAGAGGACATTTGTCTCCAGGAATAGAAGGCACGTAAAAGCGCTGGTGGACGTGAGGCAGGAATGTGTCCGGCGCCGTGTTTGTGTCCCACAGCTGACAGGGGCCCACGCCGGAGCAGCAGCCTCGCTAACAGCAGCCTGCCTGCGCCGCCGCCGCGCTGGCCGTTTTCCCAGGCGACATGTCGCACATCTGTCTGGGATAAATGAAGAAATGTACAGCTGCTCACCTCAAACACACACACACACACACACACACACACAGTCCAAGACTGGTGTGTTTTGATGGGAACCTTTACCTCCAGTGTTCCCATTGCTCGGCAACGCCGCCCAAGGTCAGGTGCTGATATTTACAGTGTGAAACCGGATCCAGGCGAAGACGCCTCGTAGTTCCAGCGTGAGCACGTTGACAAAGATTCAAACCACGTAAAGTAATCACATAAACACACACACACACACACACACACACTCACACACACACACACACACACACACACACACA